>JZKD02S0110820.1:250556-306598 GCA_000966675.3 Picea glauca | reverse complement strand
TCTCTAGAATAAGCCAGAATTCAACAAGGTATGCCATTTTTTCTATAACTCCTTTTCTGAGAGGTTCCAAGTAGTGAAACTTGGAGGAATTGCATAAAACACACTGAAGAAAATTTTATATCAGTTTCAGAGATTTATACATTATAGGTTCAAAGTTATTATTACTTCAAGTTAGGGTTGTTGACTAATCCAAAACTAGGCATGTGAGACTAAAGAAAAGTTTGATGAAAATGTTAGTCTCTTGTTTTTAAAGTTAAGTAAGGTTTGCAGGAATGTGATCATATACACTATGTCTAGTATAAAGCTACAAATAATATTTGGATGATGAAATTGATGAGGGATTTTGGTTGTGGTACATGTTGAGTACATGGTTGAGACAAGTAGTTGATGAGTTGGCGCACATACATGAGGTGTATAGTTGATGATGTTGGTACATATTGATGAGTTATAGTTGATGAGTAGTTGACACATTATTGGTACATACTTGGTACATGGTTGGATGGACTTGTTTATGGTACAGGTTGATTACCGGTTGGTGCATGGTTGATGCACTTGTTTATGGTACAGGTTGATTACAGGTTGAGGTACAGGTTGATGCATGGTTGATGCATGGTTCAGATCTATTGGTACAGGTTTATAGAGGTATATATAACAGTGTTAGTGTGACAATGGTTCCATCATTCTACTTCTACTTCAGGGTGGCAGGACGAGGCAAGGACAGGTGGTTGTAGCCACCTTCCGGTTGTAGTCAGAGAACATTGGCGGTTGTAGCCTCCTTCTGGTTGTAGCCATAGAATTGGGGAGTTGAAGCTTCCCTCAGGTTGTAGCCTAAGAAACTAGGGGGTTGGATCCTCCTTCTAGTTGCAGCTGGAAAAAAAAGGAAGTTGGTGCTTCCAATGAATGTAATTCTTCAAGACATATAAGAAAAAACATTCCGTTGTTTTCTCTCGATTTGGGTTTCCACGTAAAATGCTGGTGTATTGTGTATGTGTGTGATTGTTTATTTCTTACTTATCATTATTGGATAATAATTCTACATTGATATAACATTTGAAGAAAAAGGATTATAATTACGCTATTACTGATTCACCCCCCCTCTCAGTAATCCAAATGCTGTGTCTCTTTTCTTTGTGCAATGTGTTGATGTGCTTATATGATAACTTTCTTAGTGCTTTGATATATATGAATGGTAGATAGATATGTTAATGATCTATTCTTAATAGTATGAATGAATACTAGATATGGTCTATGTGGATGTTCTTAGTGCTTGAATATAGTAGATCTAGGTGAATACTGTGATGCTCTGTAATTAGGGTTTCACTACGTTGTAAACTGAGAACTGAATATTGATGAACGTTAACTACTAAGTGCTCTGTTAAGTGTTAGAATCATGGATCTGTGTCCCAACTAAGGTTGCAGATACTTGAGTCCTACAATCACCCTTTCCTCTACCTCGGGTGAGACTTCATCTGCTTCCCAGGTGTTGTTGAAAGGGCCAGTAGTTAGGGTTTTTTTGGTGTGTTGTTAGCATTGAACCCTGGGTCTGCTCCTGTGTCAAAAAAAGGTAATGTTTTCGGGACCTGAAACTGTGATTTCTTGGAACTACGGAAGAAGAAGATTTGTGAAAATATCTACCCTGAAATTGTGAAAGATTTATGTGTAGATATGTCACTCTAGTGCGCAATATTCTACTTGATCTGTGAAGCTCTGTGCCAAGAAGGGTCAGATCTAAAGAAAAGAGGTAAGATATACAAGCTTTGATAAAGGTAAGAATAGTGAAAAATTTTAGATCTGGAATCTTTGTGCTTTGTTGAAGATAAGATTAGTGGAAATTTTTGTTTGTAAAGTATGGATCTAGGTATGTCTGATAATATTTTCCCTAGCTTGAAAACTACGACACTGATAGTTGAAATAAGATTTGATATAAGTAGATCTAATAAGAATAATGAAAGATATGTTATACCTATGCATAGAGAGAATGTTTGGACTAACAAATGGATGCAGGATCCTAGAAATAATTTTTTGTAGGTTAGCTAACATGATCCTAGTGTGCAGTATAGAAAATCCTAGGGATCTTTTAAGAGAAAGACAAGATTAACTCTTTGTTACAATTGCAGAAAACAAGGACATCTTGCTAAGGAATTCCCTGGAAGAAGACCTAGTTGCCTCTGTTGCAAAGCTATGGACCATGAAGTTTTCGATTTCCCTAGAATGATTGCCAAGATTGAAAGGATGAATATGAGACAAGAAGACCACAAGAAATATCAAGCAACTGAGATTATGGAAGAACCTCAAAAAGAATCATAGAAAGTATTGCTACAGATGAAAGAAACCCTGAATGATCACTGACATATCATCTTATCAGAGATCTTCAAGGAAAAAGAATGTATTGAAGTAAGAATAGGAGACTTCGAAATTGACTGTGTTCTGGATGAGGAAACACAGGTGAATATTATGACAGAAAGAACTTGGGAAATTCTAGGAAAGCCTGCTATGATTCCTTCATTGGGAGGAATAGGATTATTCAGAGGAAAATTGATAACCTTATGTGGAAGACTTACCCATATATCTATGAGTGCTCATGGAACTACGAAGAAGGAAGAATTTGAAGTTTTTAAATTTATTGAGAACAACGCTCCATTTTCTATGTTACTAGGGAAACCTTGGATTGAAGGAGATCATACCAGAAGGAAAGAAGAAGAAATCTTAGAGCAGAAAAAGAAAGAGTTAAAAGATTTCATGACTAGGAGGATCACACACTTGATTGAAGAACAACAGAACCAAGATAATCTATTTAAAACCATATAATTGGATGTCGAAGTGGAAAGAACACTAGAAGACCCATAGAAGATTGAAGTACCTATTCCAGATACAGATGAAGTATTACCCCTGATTTCTAGGAAAGAATCTCAACAACGTGAAGTTACTCTGCCAAAATAAGATAAGAATCAGAATGAAAAAAGGAATACCGAGACTAATATCAATGGAAAGAAGGCTTGAAAACTAAGTAAGAAGAGAGATAAGACTAAAAAGTTACAAAATGTTCCAGAGGGAACTTCGCAGAAGGAAAACTTGCAAAATTGGAACTTCGTCGGGATATCAGAACAACGTCACATGGAACTTCACCATGGCGAAGCAATATAATCGATGGGAACAATATAACTATTAGACTAACGGCTTGAATGGGTAGAAAGGCATTTATGATAAAAACAATTCTCCACCATACCATTGGGACTGTGCCATAATGGACAAGACTGAGTTCATGAAGGCTTCTCACCCATTGCAAGAGATCTGCTGGCTTGTTATCTATTTATCCCATCGTGCCACGCAACGAGAACAATTTTTCTAACAGTGAATCTGAGCCTACAAATTAGTTGATTTCACACAGTGATCATCGCGCTCTTACCATCCATCCCATTGCATTGACTAGTTACTCTTTGAACTTGAGATATTCAACCATGAGCGTGCATGTCAGACGAGCTTAGCGTTGTAGAGAAAATTGTCGAAGAAGTTCTCATTGACCTAATCACTAAATGTGTAATGTATGAAAGAGAAATGTCTGCAAGTATTCAAGTGTCATCGACGAGAGGAGTGCAAGCCTCTTCGTCAACTACTCGTGGAGCCGGATCATCTCGACCATTAGCGGAAAAGAGAACCAAACACAGAGATGGCCTAGAAAATAGAAAGTTGATCCCAACCATATTGCCTGATTACATCCTTCCTATGGCATGTGCGGTGAGTCGAGATATCATGCCAAGATATTTAGAGTACACTATGGTTACTGCGTACCTCCCTAAGGGGATACGCGTAGTTCGCACCAAGAAGGACAAAATCACAGTGTTGAAGTTCAGTGACTTCAACCTCAGAGATCAAGAACTATAACATGCTCACCCAATATAAGTACTTGACCAAGATGAAGGGGAAGAATTCAAAGATAATCCCCCAGTTGTGGACGATGAACCTCGCATAGTCCACCCTACTCAATGTATCCCACACTTCGAAAGGCACTAGGAAGTGAACGCCTGTGTCAAGTTATTTATTTCATGTTACCATGGTGGTTACTTATGGCTAGACCGTCGTATTACAATTGATCTGACACTAATCCATAGGATTATCGGATTAAGTTTGCAAGGACCCAATCCATAGGAGTTCTATCTAGGAAAAGCCACAGATCACGCACTAGCACAGAAGATCAAATATACATACGACGATGTTGAAAAGGGGATGTGAGGCTACAAAGTAGCCTCCATCCAGAATGGTGCAGTGCGCCTAGCCTTCCAGTTAATATCCAAAAAGTTAGTAAGGAAGAACAGACCTACGCAGGTCATAGGCTTTGTCATTGACCTCACAGGGAAGTGCGTGAAAAGCCTGCAGATGAACTGGGCGAAGTACCTAGTTAATCAGCTAGAACTAGACTGTCGTGAAGCATAGGATCAGGGCTATGAGTTTCAATTTAGATGGTTCCTGATCCTCATCGCCTTTGTTTCCTGGGAGATGCCGGAAGGTACGAACTTCTCGGATATTGAACCATTTGAGCCACTTGCTGTGAAGTTCACTACACTTGGTTACTTGAGTGATATGAACAAACAATGGCAATCAAACACTGTTTTTCATACATATTACCTTCATCTGAAGAGAGCCATCAAATATGAACCTTGCATGACTTCGAACACCATACAAAGGTTTCGACCCTTGATGAAGTTTTGTGAAGATCGACACTTCATTTACATAACATTGCGAGCTCATGAACACAAGGAGAATCTTCAGTCATACTACAAACTCATGGAAGACGACATGGAGGATATCACTGAGGACTGGTCTGCAGACCTCCTTATTCCTATAGACCTTGCAGAGATGTCTGACCCTGACAGCCTAAATACAAAGCATAAAGAATAGGATACACCCAGGCCCAACAAAACAAAGAAGACCGATCCAAGAATTAAGCAGTGCCTCAGGAAAGACTGCTTCAGTATCACTTGGATGAGGGGGTGATGATGAAGTAGAAGAGATAAATGGTAAGGGAGCTGAACACACACAAGGTGAAGTAACACCACCCAGGGATGAGGTTGATCCCCTAAAGAAGAGAAAGGTTTCTCCCTCGAGACCTTCTTGTCGGAAGAAATCAAAAGCCACCGTGACCAAGATGAAGACTGTGCTTACTGCCAATGATTTTGATTTCATCATCACATCTCTAAACGATGCTTCAATGGAAATTGAAGAGAAACAAGAAGCCAAGCAAGAGGAAATGTACAATAGAATTGAGGTTAAACTCTGAGGGGTACAACAGGCCCTTCAGTCCAGTCGTGTAGTCTCCACTATGCCCCTTCCATCAAGAGAACCAGAGTTGGGAGATGTGCCAACCCAACTCCACCAACTATCTGATGCAGTCGAAGCTTGCCTTTGTCGCACTCAAGAAGAAACAGAACAATCCACCAAGGCCTTGAATCAAGTACAAGGCATAATCATAGAACAATGCAAAGTTGCATAATAGGAGAAGGTTTCTCTCTAGGCAAAGTTTTAAGAAGAGAAAGTACATATGCAACAAGAAAAAGAATAGTTGCTCACAGAGCAACTCGAAGTGAAGGAAGCAATCAACAGAGAACTCTACTCTATGATAGGCTTAGAGCCACAAGAAGAAGACTGAGTCACACATCAAGCATAACATCTTGCAAACGCTATCCAGTAGCTACAACAATGAATAGTATACTTAGAGCTTCGCACGGTGCCCAGCATCCCGCAAGATGTGAGGGATCAAAGAGAAGCAACTACTCGAAGCATAGTTGATTGAATCAAATCCCTCACCATGGAATGTAAGAAAATCACTGACCGCAGTGCCCAGACCTATGAGAAACTAACTGAGAATCCAGAATTGAAGGCACTGGAGTCGTAGCTCCAAGAGGTGAAGTATCAAGCAGAGACAATACAGGCACAGTTGAAGCCCCTATCAGTTGTGGAAAGAATGAAGTGATCCCAGGAGAAGCACACTGCCCAACAGTAGATCCAGACTATTTAGAGAAAGATCATGGAAGTGATTCAAAGGCTCCAACCTGTACAGGATAAGGCTTACCAATTGTTCACAGAGATCGAAGGCTGAGGAGAAGAACTGGAGCAAGTCATCATTGTAGTTGAACAACACCTAGAAGGACCTGTCAATGAACCAGTCATACAAGAGTTCATTGAATATGAGGCTGTGGCACAACAACAAGTCGAAGCAGCTCAAGCCAAGCTTGAAACATTTTGAAGCAGAACTAGTCAGATCAGAGTGACTCGGGACGAGTCACAGGTGAGTGTTGGGGGGATGTTGGACCTTGACCAAGTTTTGAGGATCCTTGGTCATGTTTGACCTATTTTTGGGACTTCGACAGGCTGTCAAAGGCAGAGCACAAGATGAAGTGGAGATCGAGGGATCTCGGCCCCTTTTAGGGGCCTTTTTGGGATTTAGGATTATGTAATGGGCATGGGATGTTGGTCCATGGGTTTACCCATGCTTAGGCCTATTTTGTATGTATAAATAGATAGCTATGTGATGTAAGAAGAGGCCAGTGTGCTAAGTCATAAAATGAATGGCTAAGTACTAGAGTTGGATCTTTGTGATCAATAGTTGTAAGTTATTTGTGCATACTGTGTGAGGCTTGCAAGGCTAGTGCAAGTAACCGTAAGAGACTGTGTGAAGGCTTGGTGCTATACCCTTGCGAGAAGAAGGAGGATCTAGCGGAGTGCACGTAGATCTCCTGTCTTCCCTAGAGTATAACTTGAATTCTATGTGCCTGTAAGAAGCATGGACGTAGATAATAAAGAAGACAAAGAGTTGGTGGATGTAGCCCCAGAGTGGGGTTGAACCACGTATATGTTGTGTTGCTCTACTTTGTGCAATGTGTTGATGTGCTTATATGATAACTTGCTTAGTGCTTTGATATAGATGAAGGGTAGATAGATATGTTAATTCTCTATGCTTAATAGTATGAATGAATACTAGATCTGGTCTATGTGGACGTGCTTAGTGCTTGAATATAGTAGATTTGGATGAATACTGTGATGATTTGTAATTAGGGTTTAACTGCGCTGTAAACTAAGAACTGGATATTGATGAACGTTAACTGCTAAGTGCTCTGTTAAGTGTTATAATCACAGATCTGTGTCCCAACTAAGTTTGTAGACACTTGAGTCCTACAACCACCCCTACCTCTACCTCGGGTGAGACTTCATCTACTTTGCAGGTGTTGCTAAAAGTTAGGGTTTTGTTGGTGCATTGTTGTAGCGTTGAACCCCGGGTCTGCCCCTGTGCCAATAGGTACCTTTGCGTACCATAAACTACCTTTTGGTTTGAAGAATGCTGGTGTGACTTTTCAGCACACCATATCTTATGATTTTCATGATATCAAACACATCGTACAACCATATCTTGATGATATACTGACGCATTCCATGCGTCGCCAAGATCACCCGGCCCATCTCCAAGCCATTTTCCTTCACTATCGTTACTATCGTATACATTTTAACCCACACAAATGTTTTTTGTGTGTGGAGTTCGACCGACTTATGGGTTTTATTATGTCATTTCATGGAATTAGGGTAGACCCTTTGAAGGTTGAGGCTATCCTTACTCTACCTCCTCATTATACACTATGCCATCTTCAAAGTTTGCAAGGGAAGGAAAATTTTTTGCGTCAATTCATTCCAAATTATGCTGAGTTAACACAGGGATTTAGTCGACTGTTTAAGAAAGGTTACGATTTTGTATGGGATGATATTGCCAACAAAGATTTTGAAGCTCTGAAACTTCCTCTAACCCGTACACCATTTCTTTTACCATTGGATTATAGTCGAGACTATTTCCTCTACCTCACCGCTTCAGACTCGACCATTGCCATGGTTTTATTCGAAGAAGATGATTCACACGGTGAACATGTAATTTACTATTTGAGTCAAAGTCTCACAACCACTGAAGCCAAAAACCTACATGTAGAGAATCTGGCCTTGGTAGTTGTTCAAGTTGTACAACGTTTTCGTCACTATATCCTATTACACAGAACCATTGTTATTTACGATTGCAACCATATGCAACATATCCTTACACACCAATTTCTAGGGGGAAAGTAATCCAAATGGATAGTGATTATCCAGGAGTTCAACTTAGAGTTTGAATGCGCTAATTCTAATAAATCTTTGGTTTTCGCCGAATTGATATGTGACCTTCCCTCCACTGAGACAGAAAATGTGGCATAGGATTCCTTACCTGACAAATCCCTTTTTATGATTAGTTATGATGATGTTTGGTATGGAGATATTATCATCTATCTCCAGACTCAAAATTTTCAGCCCGACCGTACTAGTACAGACTGTTGTCGTATACGATATCAATCCTGTCAATACATCATTATCGGTGACACTCTTTATCGCCACAATATTGACTCTATTTTTCGATGATGTATCACCTATGATGAGGCTGAGAAAGCTTTGAATGACTATCACTCTAGAGCATGTTACGATCATATGTCTGGGTATGCCACTGCCGAAAAGATCTTGCAAGAAGGATATTTATTTCCCTCACATTTTAAAGATTGCATTACGTCTATCCATAAATTCCATGCTTGCCAAACTTATAACAAAAACATAAGATATTCTCCTGCTCCTTTACACCCTGTAGTTTCCATTGGTCCCTTCATGAAATGGGGCATTGAATTCATGACATGTAACCCTCACTCAACCGGGGGGCATGGATACATCATTGTAGTTGTGGATTATTTCAACAAATGGGTCGAGGCGATGTCTACATTTGATAACACCGAGAAAAATGAAACATTGTTCATATTCAATGATATTATTGCTCAGTTTGGTGTCCCCCAAGATATCGTTACTGGCCATGGTAGTCATTTTTTAAACTTCATGATGTCCAATATTACTGAAAAGTTGGGTCTTCGGCATGAAAACTCAACCCCCTATTATCCGCAGGCCAATGGCCAAGTTGAAGCGATAAAATAAATCCTTATTACTATGCTTTGACGGATGATAGGAATTCATAAGACAAGTCGGCACACGATGTTGTTTTTATCATTATGGGCCTACCGGACATCTTTCAAGTCTTCCAATGGATTCACACATTTCTAGTTAGTTTATGGTATTGAAGCTGTCTTTCCGATTGAATGTGACATAACATCTTTGAAACTAGCCATTGAACTTCTCCCAAACACCTCTGCCGAAGAGGAACATCTATTGTACCTGATGCAATTAGATGAAAACCATCATGATGCCACCCTAGTTATTGAAACTCAGAAAAAATGTGTTAAATCCCAATACGACAAACATGTCAAGCCATGTATTTTCTCTGAAGGTGATCTACTTCTCCTTTACGAACAAAATTGTGATTTTCTAGGGGCCGTTAAATTCGAGGCTATGTGGCTAGGCCCTTACATTGTCAAATGAGTGTTGGAGAAGGGAGCTTATGGGTTAGTGGATTATGATGGCATTCCTTTGAGTGAACCTAGAAATGGGCTTTACTTGAAGAGGTACTATGCTTAAATAAGTTTTTGCATGAGTGCTTGTATTTTTATTGTATCATACTTTTGTGTTCTTTTTCACTTTTTGGTTTCGACCCCCAACTACTTACCTTTATTTTTTCTTGGTTTCCATATGTTGGTGTCTTCTATACCCTACATTGGCTTCGCCGATGGTTCTAGTCATAGTACTCAGAACTTAGCATCTGTTGCTTGGGAAATCTACGCACCTACGAAATAACTAATCAGTCTACGCAGTGTTTTCCTCGGTCATGCAACTAACAATATCGCGGAATAAAGTGAAGTCATCGAATTGCTGACTGATGTTGTTTCACTTGGAATCCGTCATCTTGTTGTACGACTCAATTTGCAATTGGTAGTACTACAATTGAGTAATTTCTATGTTATCTGAAGTTCTACTTTGTTAAGGGTATATTTACGAATCCGCCTCTTGGAGCGTCATTTTGTTTACATTTAATATCAACACATTCCTAGATGTCTAAATACATTAATAGATGCATTAGATAATTATTTGTTAGATATACATTTGATACACCTATATATCCAATCACCTTTTGTATATAAAGCGAGTAATCCGATAGAATCCTCATGTATATATAATGATAAAAGTTTTACAAAAAGTGTTTGTACGAAGACCAAAATATCAAAAAAGAGAAGCACATGGCTTCATATACAAAAATAGCATCAAGGATGCTGCTCACAATAACATACGACTCCCCATGCTACTCTATGGAGCATTTGACTAATAGAACCAGATACACCCAGTGTGTGGCGTTGGTAATGTCTTGGGATCTCATTGATAGAGATATCTAGGACATCCATTGTCAACCCCTCCATTTTGTTCTCTATAGCCTCGTAGTCGGAAATGGCTAATCCTTCTACCTTGACTCTCTCCCCTCGCCTCTAGATGGGGGATGAAACTGGAGGTCGGTGAGGTCCAACGTCTGCATTGTCAAAAATATTTTTGATTAGTCACCGGATTAAAAACCTAAAAACATTATAAAAACAAAATGTACTTCTTACCTAAGTTCCCCCATTGAGATCCTTTGGGAAGACCCAAGTATGGGTCACCTCTAAAGTCCAAACTGACATACGTGTATTCATCTACCATCAACATCTGGCGCCTCAATCAATCGAAGAACACGTCATTATATTTAACGATAGGACCGGTCACATGCTGAGCCATGAGGTCACACCACCTCTTCATTGTTGGATCTTGTGGGGATGGTATTCCCCACTCTACCTATAGGCACAAGTGTGGAACCCTCTCCAGGAAGAAGGACACCAAAATTGACCCATATCCAAACTGTTTCAAGTCACCTTTCCTACACTTGTTCAATTGTTTCATCATGCTCCTAAGAACCCCATCACACCAGTTAAAGACATGGGGCTCCATGCACTCCACTACATACTGAAAGTATCTTTGAAGAGCCATATGAGGAGATGCACTCCCCGCCATGCGTGATATGGTGAAAAGGATGGTATGTAAGGGAAATTCCCAGACATCCCTAATAACGACCTTGCCACTACGTCTCTCGGCCTATGGTACACAATATTGTCGAATATACTCATTCATCGACAGTCTGCCACCCTTGCTACCTGTTAATGTCACACGGGACCCATGATGAGACAACCCCTTCAAAAAATAGATAACCTCGATATCTAGACTGAGCGTGTGATCCGCCACATGGAATTCATACTGGTCCACATCCCACATGTGGACCAAATATTCAAGAAACCTTAATTGGACCCTCATGCCCTCGATTTTGAGGAACTTTATAAGCCCACACTACCAAAGGGCATTAAATATTTCCGGGTCATTCCCAACGGAGTAATCCTCATCCTCATTCTCTCTCTTCCTCCACTCCAACATTCTGACCATCAAAAACCTACATTGGAATCACAAGGAGGGATTAGCATCTTTGTTTTGCCTCCCTGGAGATTTTTATTGGCCAAACATCCATAAAACAATTTTGAGTTGTGCATGCTGTGAGCGAAGGCATGAGATCACTGCAGGTCAGCCATAGGGATGCTTGCGATGACCTTGGATTGCCGCAGGGACCGATATAAAGCACTTGCGATGACTCTCACTCACAAATACCTTCATGAGTTCAGCCCAAAAAACTACTTTTAACCAATAAAAACATAAATTAATTAATGGAAAGTGAAGAGAACAAGAAGATTACCTATTCAACGGAGACCGTTTGCCGAATGATTGATCATGCCTCCTACAATACGCAATGGAAGTTTGAGATAAAATGGGGGTTTTGGGACAAGGTTTGGGTGAAATAACAATGGAATGGTAAAAATAAGTTTTTACCTATATTTATTAACTTTTTCACTTTTCCATTTATATTTTATATTATTTTATGCGTTTCACCTAAACCCTGAAGTCCTAATGGCATCGCAAGTGTTTGATTTTTTCATAGATGAGAAATATAGGAGTGAAAATGATGGAACACATATATGTTTATTGATTTGTTTTTTACATTTGTCGCATGTACAAATACTTTTTAGGTTTTTCAGGAAAAACCTCGAGCTCAATCTTTGGTTGTTCTCATGCTCGTAAATCAATGAGAATGCAACCGAGTAGACTTTTATCACTTTTTCGGACTCATAAAGGTTACACGAAAAAGGAACCACCTGGAGTCACCTTTAAGCTCTTTTCAGACTCTCTAAACATGAAAATATTGCCAAGCGATCTTGTTCTTTTCACGCTTGTAAAAGTATGTGAAGAAAACGTTTGATGAGAAATAGGTTATCATGTTTTCAGTCTCATCATATTAATTTACGAAAAAGGAACTTGTGGAGTCCTCTTTAAGTGTTTTTCCGACTCTCTAAACATGAAAAACCCCCGAGTTTTCTCTCTTTGGACTAGTTAAACAAACATTGGAAGACCTATATGGGACCGAACCTCTCCTTCTTAGGGTTCGTTAAAAATACTCCGAGGGACTCATCCAAAGGATGATCTTACATAAACAAGAATATGTTATCCTCCTCAAGATTGTGTAAAAATAAAGAGGTACTCGCCAGAAATGGTGGGGGAAAATATTGGGAAAGAAATGTGTCTCTGTATTTGTGTTAGTGGCAGTAATAGTCGCTCTTGAACATGACACCCCATTCGTCATTGTATCCAGGTTGGGAAATCTGTTTGTCTCTCGTTTGACCTTCCATAAGTTCATATCTTGGGTCGTCCTTGATTCAATTATATTAAGACCATTTTCGTGTCATTCATATGTTCAAGAGAAGTCCAACCCTAAACAAGCCATCTATCAAGTCGGCCATCTGCAGTTATAAATTACTACAGTGTTAGCCTTCCCTCTGTCAGTGTCAAATCATTTTCATGCTTTGATCTACCTTAAATATATTACTGATTTCATGTCATTGATGGGGGATACATCAAGGCCCTCCTATGATGAGTCTTTTCCTATCGAATTCAACTCATTATCTGGGAACAAGACTTAGAAATCATTTAGTACCTTAGAACCCGCATGCCTCAATCACAGGTTTCTTCACTTTCGATAATGGGTTCACATTATTGACCCTTGATTGAGAGATTCCATTGAGTGTTCGACTTCAGATCATTCATTCACAGTCATTGGATTGTACTAAGGTACCTTGGGATTCATTGACATCAATGGTGATTTCCCTCACAGTTGTTAACGGTTTTCATCAAAGTCCAGTAATCAAGTGGTTTCTACCATGTTTGACTTCAGCACTTGTAATCACATGGCTAGATTTGTACTTATGGACAGGATTGAAGACCCCGGATCTCATCATTTTGGTCCAGGTTGCGATGGAGTATTTATGATTTGTATTGACACATAGATCCAATTTGTATGTCTCATGGCTATGTCTGAATTTGGGTTTTCTAGAGCATAGATCCACAATGTATTCCTGGTGGCTATGCAAAATCTTGATGATATGGATCCACAATGTATGATTGGTGGCCATGAATGACATTTATGATTTAAAACACTTGTAGTCTGAGCATGGGAATGCCTACCTCAGAAATGGTATGATATTATGCAGATGCTTGATTGTTTGCAGGTTCCCGATTGGTGCAATCCTTGTTTCCGACAAACACACATTCTACAAAGTTCCAGCCTCATACTTTTGGGGGAATTTTTTTACACATTATTTTGGTCACCCTAGTGATCCTTTTACATCATGTGTTCATGTTCCCAAAAGAGCCTTTCTTCATGAGAAAAGTGTCTAGCTTTCTCTTCTACAAAACCCTATTAAAGAAGATCATTGCAGGTTGCAATATACGCAGGATGTGGTGATGCCTGATCACTGCCCTCTTCCCTGAAACTGATTTGCAACATCACCATAGGCTGTCCTATAGATAGGGTGCGATGATGCTGAAACACTAAGAAAAGGTCGAGGTTCATGAAATATCTAGAAGGGAATCTTCTAGAAGGTGAGGTGGCATCCATATGGTTGGGATCTTACTCCCTTCTCTGATTTTTTGGGATCATCTTAATCTCTTTAACCATCTCTCTTTCCCCTATATAAGGAGGGATTTATCATGGAAAATATTAAGCAAATAATTGAGATTAATGAAGTTCGCATAGGCTAAGAATTGTGTGAGGAATTCTACTTCATTTTATGCTTGAGGGATTCATTTCAGTTCATCAAGTTATTGAGGATCTTCTTCATGCAAGTTTGGAGAAAGTGTGTGTGTTGGAGCAAAGGGCCACTGAAAGGGGACGTTGTAACATCAAGGTTGTTTGGTTGTATCTTCCACTTTTATTTAATATAATGCAATGGCATGTTTCTTTCCCATAAAATCATTCTTATTTTATTGCATGATTCCTTGATCACATGCATAAGTTTCCATTAAGTATACTATTCTTTCTTTCACTTTGGTTGGTTTGTGTTCCCTTACAGATCCAATAACAATATGTTTTCAAAAGTGTATTTATCTATTATTATCTTGTAATTAATGAGTCAACTTTGACTCCTCTTTTTCAGCAGTTAGTTCAGATTTTGTTGCCAAGAGATTTGTAACTGTTTATTAACTTAGGAAGGTTGTTAGAATTCGAATTTGGAAGCATAGAAAGATATTTTTTGTATATATTTCATGAAGTTATGAGAGCTAAGTGTGGGCAAGTGTGTAAGGAAGATACTATTGAATAATTTTTTTGTAATTTATCTTTGGTATTAATGAAATTACTGGATCAAAATCCCCTGAGATTTGACTCCATAGATACATGTGATTGTGCTACTTTATGCATGTGATATTATATTTTTTTCCTCCAATCTAAATGCATCTATGTTATATGATTTCTTCTTTGTGTTAATCATAATTGTATGTATCACAATTCATCTGTAGTTGATGCTCCGTTGCATGTAATTTAATTTGTCCTTCTACCATAATCACCTTGAGATTCATCCTTGTTAGATTCCCTAAGGGGTTATTTTTTTTCTCTATAATATTCTATCTACAACAACATCTAATTGGCATAAAGTAGTGCTCTTTAGATTGACTCTAATAAGTCAATTTTCAATTTACCAAGTATCCAATAAACCTTTTGTTGGTTTATCATTTCCCTTCTTTGGTTCTCTGAGTTATTGACCCAGGGTTCATGTCATTCGAGGTTCCAACAAAGCCTCTAAAACTATCGGCCCTCCTGGTAAACCAGAAGGCAACACATCACCCAGAAGGTACTGCACAGTCTCACAAAAGATAGCTTTAAAATGGGTGGCTATAAGACTCAGGTGTTTATAGCCTAGGACAGAGTAGGGGATAGGGTTTTCTTTATTAAGGCCAGATACCATGAGCTGTAAGGGAGACTACTTATTCCTTGGAGTCACATATGTATATCCCACAGTTTAATTTAAGCAAAGTATAAAAAGATTCATAATAGTGTATTAACTCATTCATCAAGCTTAACCATTAATTGTTGAAATAAAGAAGAGACATTCATACATTCACCATATTACATGAGTATTACCATGTTTCACCCCCTTCTGGCCTATGTCCACAAAGATTTGTGTCTTGTCTCTTGTATTATGATAGTTTTGCATTTTTGGCGCCTCACGCTTACAATTCTCCACAAAACTGGGTAAGATCTATGTGAGGCGAACTAGATCGCACCAGGCTCCACAACCTGCAGTCTAATACTTAGATATACCTTCCCTCGTATCTCCTTCGCTCAACAGCTTATAAAAATCAGTTCATACAACTAAACCATTACATATCGCCTAGTCTCATGTGTAGTTACAGTCTCCAAAATTGAACTCGAAAACCTAACTCTCGACTCTCGATTCTCAACAACAAATACAATATCATTCATCCACACAATAATCAAAACAACAAAAACCATATGATACTTTTGTATCTATATTTATACATTTTGGGCTCTTCAGCCATTTACAAAATATTATCAAAACCCTAACCCTTCTTACGTTAGGTCTTTCTCCCATGCACGTATTGTTCTTCCTCCAGCTATCGCTTTCCTTTGTGCACGCTTTCTTGCATGTGTGCATGTTGTTATTTTGCCAGTTGTTACTTCACTGTTCTACACACTTTCTTTCCCATGATAGTTCTTCTTTCCCCTTTGGCCTGGTTCCAACAGGCCCCCAACACTGACATGTGACTCATCCCGAGTCACCTAATTTCTCTGTGCTTCCTCGATCTCCTTGGTAATCGTATGGAACTGTTCCTGCAACTCTGTCGCTTTTGTCAATTCCTGTGTGCTTTTCTCCTTGATGGTGTCGACTGTCTGAGCTGCCACTTCCTCACTCATCAGTCCTGCACATTCTAATTGAGTCTGCGTTGTCTGTTTTCTAGCTTCTTCTACCTGCGCAAGTACTTCTGCTACCCGTTCCTGCAACGGTTCTATTTGATCCTGATGCTCATGTTTCTATGTTTGTGCAGTGATAAGTTATTCCTGTATCTTCTTCAACTCTTGCATTCCCTTGAACCGTTCTGGAATTGGTATGGTCTTCTGTCGCTACTTGACTTCTTGGGTCATTGCATTGATCCTATCCTCCTCCTTGTCCCAATGTTGGACCTATGTATCCTCTTCCAGCCTTGTCCAAAGTTGCATTGCTTTATCCAGCAAGTCGGTTGCCATGTTGACCTATTTTTCTAGCTCATGCAGTTGCATTGCTGATTGCTTCTTCCTTTGCTCCTTTACTACTGGTGGATTTGCCAGTCTAATCTGTCCACAGAGAGTCTCGATCTCCCTCTAGTACTGATCAATTTCCTGCGCAATCTGGTCGATATTTTCTATGGCTGGGAGTTCATTTCCTTGCACAGTAGCTGGGAGTTTCCCAAAAATTTCTTCCACTCTGCATTCCAGCTTGTTTATGCATTTTTTCTCCTCCTGAGTTTTAGATTTGTCCTGTGCACAAACTGTTTCCAGTGCTTCCAACTTCTTTGTTTCTTGTTGTAGCTCAACTAAATTTTTATGTGCCCATGATTGCATCTCGTGGTTGACGCTAACCTGTAGTTTTTATAATTCTCTGGATGGCATATGTGTTAGGAACAATTGGATATGAAACAAATCCTTCAGTGGTGTGTGTCCCACAATTTCATCCATTCTCAACATGCTACGCTTTATATAGACCGTGGAATATGTGTGTGGCATCGGAAGAATTGGGTCGCGTTCTTCTACCTCCACCCTTTTTGTGGTCTATGTGGTTGATGGATCTATGCCTCTATTTCTACTCCTGATATGGTCTTCCCCAAATTTATTAAGGAGATGTCCCATTTCTATCAGTTCCTTCTGCAATTTATCCCTGTGGTGCGCTGCATGATTGAAATCCTCTAGAAGGAAATACTAGACCATTCTAGCAATCATCTCTCCATCATCCTCCGTGATTGTATATTCCAGTGGTGCTCGTTGTGCCTTCATTTTATTGTGTGTAGCTTTTTCTTGTACAACTGATCTCTTAGTTCCCCCTGGTTCCTGTGTGATGGGGTTCGATGCAGTTTCTTATGCTCCCTCAGCCTATTTTCGTTATCCATTGGTTGGCTAAGTGGTTTTTTCCCTCCCCTTATGGGTCCCTAGATTCTTTGAGCCGTCATCTTCCTGACTTGAATTGGTTTGGCCCGTTCTTCATTTATTGGGTACTGGGATTTATGGAGGTTGTGTTTATGCTTGCGCAGACCCTCCTTATACTGTTTGTCTTGGTACTTCTCTGGGTATAGTTGGAATCCTCCATTCATCAGGCCATTCATTGATGATCATGTCGATATCACCCTCGGTGATGCAATAGCGCATCTATAGCCACTATTTATCCGGGTCCTACCTTGGTTGTATCCACATGGCTTGTTGCCTAGCCCAGAAATTGGCAAACCCCCGTATTGTGCGACAACCTCTGGTGTTATTCTCCATGCTTGGTTGATGGCTTCCTGTATCTCCTATAGGTAAGCTTCGAATATGATTCCATTCTCCCTCTTATGCTTGGTTAGTGGCATGGATATTAGGACACGATATCTTTCTCCTCCTGGCTGTGGTGTGGTACAAAAGATGGTGTGTTCCGGTTCTCGCCATCCCATGAAAACTATGAGAGTGATCATCCATGAGTAATGAAATTCTATACCTGTGTCTTGCACGTCTTTTCACTCTACTTGGAACAAGTTTGATAGGTATGGCGCCCAGCTCATGAAGGTAACTTCTACGCACTGAGCTGAAATAACATTGAATCCTGTCGGTACTTCATCTTTGCGGTATTTTCTTAGCAGTTTGTAGGCTAATATTTTTGTGCCCAATTGTGTCGTGGCATTGTTGATCAGTTTGATTATAATGCCTCTTGTTCCCCTGTTAGTTCCATATTTCTTATTCATCTCTTCTACTAATTTTTTTACCTTGGAATTATCGTCCAGAATCAGCGCGGGATCCATACCCCCAGTGGGTAGGCATGTTATCTATGCGATAAGTTCGACAGTTATGGGGATCAGTTTTTCCAGCCATATATCCCTTCCATGCATAACTGCTAATAGTTGCTTGACGCATGTCATTGCATATTGGCCTCTGCCAAAGTGTGGTATCTTTAGCAACCCTAGAATTCCTATTCTATCCAGTCCAGTTTCCCACTGGTGTGGCTGAGTGATGGTTTCTCCGAGTTGGTTCACAACTATTTTCTGCATAAAGACCTGTGGTGAAAGCTCTGGATATTCGGTTTCATATTCTATGTCATGGTCGAAATACTTGACCTTGCCGATGTGACCTAATATCTATGGGTCCACCTGTACTCCCTCTGGTATGCGAGGTAGCACAATCTCTGTATCCGGTTTCTTTCAAGGTGAGCTCGGTATTTGAATTCGGTTTTTTTGCTGTGTTGGATGGCTTGAAGTTCTAGCAACTCTTGGTTATTCCCCTGCCATCCACACTGGCCATGCCTAGGTAGTTGGAGTGGTATCCTCAACTGGGTGACCTAAGTCAGGTGCTTGTGTCTTGTCTGGTTGCTCCTCTGCTCCTAGGTGTTGTGTCATTTCGTTCACTTCTACGACTGCTTCAGTATGTTCCGGTGGTATTTCTTGGTGGGTTTCTTCTTCTTTGTTCTGAGGCTCATGCACTGCTGCTGGTGTATCCTATTCCATGGCCTCTGTTTGTGGTTGCGAAACCTCCTCTAGTATTTGTGTGGACTCTACTAGGATTTCCTCTGGCGACGGGATTTCATCAATATCGACGATCTCTGGTGGCTACTGTTCATTTTCTCCCAGTGGTCCCCGTGACCTAGTCTGAAGCTTGGTTGATCTGGCTGTCTGGCCTAGTTCTGTGAGCTTCAGTGGTGCCATAATGGTGTCTATTGAACATTTGTTGAGTTCGAATGGCTTCGGTGAGCTCTGTGGTTTCGCTCTATTCGTTCTAGCTGTTGTTGCTCTTTTTTTATTCTTCTTTCATGAATAGACTAACTGCTTCTGTGCTTGTGTGTTGTATGGGCTTGTCATAAAGCTTGTCGAGGACGCTTCCTCCATCATGCAATTAATGCACCATAACTGTGTGTTCAATACATTTGCGATGGTTTTGTACTTGCCATTACACCTACTTTTCCATCTCTAGTTGACACATTTAATGTGACATCCTATCCATCCTTTCCTTGCTTTAACTCTACCTCATGCTGTCCTGTCAGCCTGCTTTTGCTGAATTTCCTTTTCCCACTTTTTTTCCTTTTTCGATATGGTTGTTATCTTTTCCCTTGTTGGCTTCATGTTTCGTATGCGGCTTCATGTGTTTTTTTTTTTTTACTGTGCAGTGGGTGGTCGAATGTCCATGTACAGCTTCAACCAGATCCCATTGATCATTCCTTTGAGGTCTGCAACTGCTAGATCTCTTAACTATAGAAATCCTCTATCCATAACATATTTTACCTCGTAAGGTCCTAGCCAATGCATTCTTATCTTTCCTGAGTGTTGCAATGATTTATTGTTGTAGAGAAATACTAGATCTTCATCCTTGAACATCTTCCTCTTGATGTGGCGGTCGTGCCAAGATTTGTCTCTTTCTTTCTGTACTTGTTGATGGAATCCTGCCAAGGTTCGGTCTTCCTCCATCGACAGTAACTGATTCAGTCTTTCCTGTACTGCACCTCATTCTGTCACTTGTGTAATAGCTACTACAGTTAGATTGGGTATTAAAAATTCTAACGACACTACTACTTTTTGGCCATAGACTAGTTTGAATGGTGTGTGGCCTGTCAAATGTTTTCATGTGGTTCTATACACCCATAACATTGCTGGTACCTTGAGGTCCCAATTGTCCCTATTGACGTTACATATCTTTGTCAAGGCGTTCTCTAGAATTTTTTTGAAGGCTTCTACTGTGCCATTTTCCTGTGGATGGAATAGTGTTATGTTTTGGTGATGAACTTCAAACTCTTCGAGCATTGCTCAGATGGTGCTATTTATGAAGTGCGTTCCTTGGTCACTCATCAAAATTATTAGGCACCCAAACCTAGTAATTACTTGTTCAAACAGAAAGTGTGCAACTGTCTCTATGCTGCAATCTTTTACTGGTGCAGCTTCTGCCCATCTTGTTAGGTATTCCATCGCGGTGATAATATATCTTTCCCCCGTTCTTTTGGCTGGTGGGTTAATGGGTCCCACAAAGTCTATCACCCATTTGTCAAATGCCTGAAGTGTCACTTGTGGTCATAGTGGCATCTTGTCCCTTCTATTGGGTTTACCTACCCTTTGACAGACATCACATTGCTAATAGTACTCTTTTGAGTCTCTGTGGATCGTTGGCCACCATAGATCTGTGCATAGTACCTTCTGCGTGGTAGCTTTTCCTGCATAATTCCCTACTGCTATTCCCTCATGGGATTCTGCTAAAATTCTTGGTCATTTGTGGTCTAGTACGTATCTTCGTAAGATGCTATCTGTTCCCATCTTGTATAGATGTCCTTCGATCAATTTATAGTCGGCTGCACGGACTACCAGGTTCTTTTTCTGTGTAGTGGTATATTCTTGCGGCACGGTACCTGTGCTCAAGTACTGGATGATATCTTCGAAGTAATCATCAACAATTTGTACTGAGAATAGTTGTGCATATGGAAAGTTTTATTCTAAATTCATTGGTTCCTCTCCATTTGTGACCCTAGATAGGTGGTCAGGTCCTGCATTCAGTTTTCCTGGTTTAACTATTACCTCAAAGTCAAATTATTGAGATAGTAATAACCATCAACATATTCTCCCCCTTAACACTGGCTTGTTGACTAGGTATTTCAGGGATGAGTGATCTATAAACATATTAAAGTATTTTCCCAATAGGTAATGTCTGTATTTGTGTAGTGCATAAACCATAGCTAGGCCTTCTCTTTCTGTCGTGTTATAATTTTTTTCTGAGTCTCATAATTTTCTGTTTACGAACGCTATCGGGTGATCCAAGTCTCCTGCTCCTAGTTGCACTAAGATAGCTCCAAGTTCTATCACTGATGCATATACATGTACATGGAATGTCTTCTCCCAATATGGAAATACCAATATTGGTGCGGTGACCATGTTTTTCTTTAGGGTATCCAGACTGTGTTGGCACTCGTCGTTCCATTGATACTTTGTATCCTTCCTTAACAATTTTTCCATTGGCGTTGTAATCTGTGCGTAGCCTTTGATGAATTTCCAGTAATATCTCGTATGTCCTAACGTTTCTCTTAGTTGGTGGATTGTTTTTGGTGCCAGTAGATTAACAATGACTAGGATTTTGGTCGGATCCACTAGCAAACCCTATTTACATACTATGTGTCCCAATAGTATCCCAAATGGTGTTCCAAATATGCATTTCTTGATATTCAATGATATCTGACACTGTATGCATCATTCTAGCATCAGTCGTAAAACTTCCACATGGTTTTTTAGTAAGCTATACACTGTCCAATCATCCAGGTATACTTCGAGGAATTGATGGATGAATTCCTTAAATGCTACGATGGCCACTCTAGAAAATATTGTAGGTGCATTCTTCAGTTCGAATGGCATGACTTTATACTAATAAGATCCCTATTCTGTCACGAATGTGGTCTTGTGTCTATCCTCCTATGCTATCTTAATCTGATGATATCCTAAGAATCCATCAGTGAATGAGTAGGCTTTGTGGCCTCCTACGCTCTCGATTACTTCATATGTGAATGGTGTGGGGAATGGGTCGTGTAGGCATGCATCGTTCAAATTCCTCAATTCGAAGCATATCCCGATCCCTCTTCCCTATTTCTTGTCCTGTACCACCATCGAGCTTATCCATTCTGATTCTTCGACTGGTTTGATGATGTCAGCCTGGAGCATCCTGTCGATCTCATCTTTAACTTTCTCTTTATATATGGGGTTCAATCTATATGGTCGTTGTTTAATGGGTCTCGCATTAGATCTGAGTGGTATCTTCATTTCTCTTAATTCTCCAGCTATGCCTTTCATCTTTGTAAAGGTTGTGGGAAAAAGGTCATTGTATTCGTGAAACAATTCTGTGATGATTTTTAATGTCTGTTCATCCCAGTAATCTCCAATGCTGGCCATTTTGGGTTGTTTGGTGGTCCTTATGTTAACCTTCTTTATCTTGATTGGTGCAAAGATGACCTCTGACTCTAAGGGTGGTCCTTCCACATCTCTGTTGCCTTCGACTTATTAGATATAAATATCGCATGGATCATCTTCATCTATGGCTTCTTCCTGTACATGGTAGCATGATAGTAGATCCTTGACTGCCTACTTATTCCGTTGTTATACCTCTGTGATAGATTCTACTTCTAGTTCTTCGATGAATATGACGTTTCTGATCCATTTCAGGGCCGCATCTATGTTGGGGTTCTCATTCTCAAATGAGAAAGTGACTGTAAATTTCTATTGGAGTGTCACCCATGTCTTGGTTTCTTTACACATTTCCTGGTTTGTAAACCAATTTTTTGGTATGCCCTCTAAAGTATTAATGAAGTGGTGAGACCATTCCTCCAGTGGCTTCATTTTCCACCGCGTTTTACATGCCTCCAAGTGTTCTACTGGTGTGCCTAGTCCATCATATTTCTATTGTTTGTTACCTGTCTGTTCTGTGCTGAACCTTATGCGCAGTAATCATTTTCATTGGTACCAATCTGTGATAGTCTCTTTGTGTGCACCCCACCATCTTGTGGGTGTAGACTTTAGTGCTAAATCTAGTGCTAGCAATCTCTGGTTTTCTACTACTTTGTCTTAATATTGTGTCAAGAAAGTTTCCAAATCATTTATCCCGTGAAAACTGGGTGCTTCTCTGATTTCTGTGCCAATCCACCTTACTGTGCAGTCTATTCTGGCACACCTTCTCGTGGATACTTCATGTAGTCTTTGTTGCCAGTTTTCTAACCTGGTGTCTGAGTCTTTTGTGCATGAAATAATGTTCTGCCAACTGAGTACCCTATCTACAGTTGGGTTTATATAGTCCGCATCGTGCATAGTTGTTCTGTACAACTGGCCAATATCTTCTAAATCCAGACAAGTGGGTTCTATGAACCTCTCACCTTCTGATGGGTTGAGTGGGGCTATGACCCTATAGTCCCCCGACTCAAATATCATTTTTCTAGTTTTTAAGTTAATTATGGCCTGGTTTTCGAACACCCAATCCAGACCAAGTAGCGCTAGGTAAGGTGTTGTGTCATCTACTATTTCGATGACTTCAAAGTCTACCTTAGTGCACACACCATCTAGATCTATCGTCACTCCTTTCAGTCTGCCTATTGGTAGGACTCTATGTTGATTTTCTAGATTTAATTGAACAGTTGAGTATCCCAGTGTAGGTTCTCCCATGCATTGCCATGTAGCTTTTGGTAGTACATTCTCTTCGAATCCTAGATCTGGTATAATATCTCCCATATTGAAATTCCAAATGTTAGCATTTAGTCTAAATTCCCTACTAGTTCTTCTTCTTGTGTGTAGGTGGTTGACAGTTTTCAATTTTGTTTTCTGTTCCATCTTGCTGCTACATTTTTCTAGGATGTTTTGCAATATTTTGATAGATGAAGGATCACTTAACATTTTAATGCATGATTGAAAAAAGTCTTTGATCGTACTTACTTGTTCCTTGGGTTGTATTCTGTTGGTATGGTCCAGTGATGGGAAAATTTCATATTTCAGAGCTTCCTTTCTCTATTGTGCAATAGGGGCAATGTTCTCCTTATGGAATTCTTGTTGGGATTCTTTAAAGATCTCCTTCTCCTTATGTGCGTCGAAATGCTTCTTGGGATCAGTGTTTTTCTTTACCCATTGGTTCTGCACTGGTTCCTATCGAACTAGGTCATTTCCTATTTTCGTTCCTCCTTGAGTGAATATGTTGATGTTCCATCTGTCATCCCTTGCTTTGGCTGAAATAAACTAAACATTTTGGTTATTTTGATTCCTTTTTTCCTGGATATTTACAAGTAATGTCAGACATTCCTCTGTATCGTTGTCCGATGCACAACAATACATACAAGTCGCTGGTGGAAGTGGACACTCCCATGTGTAATGTCCTGGTTGCTGGCAATTGTGACATGTAATAGGTCCTCTACCATGTTCAAAACCTCCTCTGGCTCGTCTTGCTGCTCTATATCCTGCGTGATCACCTCACAATGTGTTATACTGTGGTCCCTGATTATACTACGCGGTATTGTACTGGGGTTGTACTGTGGCTGCACATTATTGTACGCCTTCAATGCAGTATTATATTGTTGTTGCGCGGTGTTGTATTGGGCTGGGGATTGAGTAAACTATGGTGCTTCTTGCCCAGTCATCATTGCTTTCTGTACCCTGTATGCATCTGATGTTCTTTCCTGCATCAGCTCCATAGTTCTACAGTCTTTGTCATCATGTCCGACTGACTTGCAAAAGGTGCAATATGAGTTCTTTGGAACTTTTTGGTATTTCTGCATCATCGTACAGTGGTAAGGGTTGTGACCTAGTTTCTTGCATATTTCGCACCATAATCCTCCCTGTGGTAGTGGGTTTGGCATCCTTGTCGCCATATACTATGGAAATGTTGGGCATTAATTATTATGGTGTCCTTTTGTCCTGCAGGTAGTGCACTAAAATACTTCTCGTTTTTCCTTGTTCTTATTCTGGTTCAGCTAAAATGATAAGTTCTTTAGATCCTCCTTTAGTTCTTCGATAGCTGGGTCCGTCTGCTAGTACTAATTCTCTTCCAATTGCAAGGCTACCTGCAGAGCCTCTACCTGCGTCTGAAATTTCTATTGTCATAATGGATATTTTAAGTGTGGGAGTAGTGAGTTGACAAATAGGTACCGATGTTGCATATCGGTCATAAGGTATTTTAACTTTCCTTTTAATCACTTAAATATTTGATCAATCTCCCATACCAATTCTCTTGGTTTCTATCTTATTTCAATCATCTCATTCATGTATTGATCCTCTGAGCTCGGCTTGTGGAACTCATTGATCAATAGTTTCTTAATGTCGTCCAGTGTCCTTGTCATACCAGGAACACTGTTCGTTTCTAGACTCATGTACCAGTCTAGTGCTCGGTCTCTTAGTGTGATCGCTAGCTACGTGAGTTTGGTGTATTCATCAATGATATTCTTTTCTTCCCAGATCTTTGCGCAAATGAACAAATGTTTCTCAGGGTCTTCTACTGCTTCCTCTCGAAACTCTAGTAATATGATAATAGGATCGTGTCCTGCCATTCCAAATACTGAGCTACTCCCTCCTCCACGCGGTGTAGATACTTGACTAAGGTTGCCTAAATTGGCTTCTCTAGTTATTTCTCTTTGTGTAGATGTACTTCCTATTGTTGGACTTCCTCCAAAATTTGGTTGTCTAAACGATGGTGTTCTCTTTGTTGTATTTGTTTCACATGGGTTTTTGGGTTCCACATTGACATTAACATTGAAGGGATGGATGCCTTATCCTCCTATTCTTGGTCCTCTTGTTTTCCTCTCATATGCGGTCCGCAAGATTTCCTCAATCTGCTCCACAGCCCAGAGATCCTCTACCTCTTCCTCATCGCTGACCAAGCCCTCCCTCTTGGCTATGGCTCTCTTCTTGGTATTCACCTTATATTGGTAGGGTGCTCTGCTACACGTCATTCCTAATGACGCCAATATCCACTTAAGCTAGTTGTCATCCATCAATATCGGGTCCAAGGGTTCCTCCTCCTTCTTCTCTATATTCTTCCCTCCTTCCATTCCTCCTCTCTCTGTCAGTGCTTCGCCCCTTTCCTTATGCACGCAAGGAAGTCTAGCTGTCTGATTCCATTATCATTACACCTTTTTTATATAGTAGTATCATGATAGAAGTATACAGTGATCAAATGTACCTTCCTTTGGGTCCTCGTAGGAACTCTTTCTCGGCTGCGCTATATGACTTTGCTGTGTCTACCGCAAATTCTGTGATAAATCCTGCCACAATACTGTCAAGCCAAAAGTCGACTGCACGAGTGAATTTGTTGTTCACCTGCTGGATCTGTACTAGAGTCCAATATAGCTGTCGAATCCAGTTCGTCGTGTGGTTATCCTTTAACCTTAATATCCACTCTTGTAGTAGATGCGAAAAATCACAGAAAAATACTTCGTGTAAATACATATTTATCCAGGTATTTACGTGGTGTGATCATGGGGTTTCTATTGTCTTTCTGTGCAAACTCTAGCTCTTTAGTTCTCAACCATCCCTCAATTTATTCTCTCATGGGGTTCCAAGGTCTCAACATCCCCTTCTAATGGATAATTGCTCTTCTGTTCCTCTCCTTTGGTTCTTATTCATTCCCTCTCGTCTACTCAGTCCTTTCTTATTACTCTTAACACAACAACATAACCATTTGTTGGTTTATCATTTCCCTTCTGGGGTTGTCTAAGTTATTAACCCAGGGTTCATGTCATTCAGGGTTCCAACAAAGCCTCTAAAACTATTGGCCCTCCTAGTAAACCAGAAGGCAACACATCACCCAAAAGGTACTGCACAGTCTCACCCGAGATAGCTTTAAAATGGGTGGCTGTAAGACTCAGGTGTTTACAGCCTAGGATAGAGTAGGGGATAGGGGTTTCTTGATTAAGGCCAGATACCATGAGTTGTAAGGGAGACTACTTATTCCTTGGAGTCACATTCGTATATCCCAAAGTTTACTTTAATCAAAGTATAAGCAGATTCATAACAATGTATTAACTCATTCATCAAGCTTAACCATTAATTGTTGAAAGAAAGAAGAGACATGCATACATTCAACATATTACATGAGTATTACCGTGGTTCACCCCCTCCTGGGCTACTTCCATAAATATTTGGCTCTTGGCTCTTGTATTATGATAGTTCTACATTTTTGGCGCCTCGCGCTTACAACTCTCCACAAAACTAGGTAAGATCTATGTGAGGCAAACTAGATCGCACTAGGCTCCACAACCTACGGTATAATCCTCAGATATACCTTCCCTCATATCTCCTTCACTCAACAACTTACAAAATCTGGTTCATACATATAAACCATTACATATCTCCTACACTCATGCGTAGTTACAGTATCCAAAATTGAACTCGAAAACCTAACTCTAGACTCTCGACTCTCAACAAGAAATACAATATCATTCATCCACACAATAATCAAAACAACAACAACTCCCATATGATACTTTCATAAATATATTTATACATTTCGAGCTCTTCAACCATTTACAGAATATTATCAAAATCCTAACCCTTCTTACATTAGGTCTTTCTCCCATGCGCGTGTTGTTCTTCCTCCAGTTGTCTCTTTCCCTTGTGCATGCTTTCTTGCATGCGTGCATGCCATTCTTTTTCCAGTTGTTACTTTAGTTTTCTACATGCTTTCTTTCCCACGATCGTTCTTCTTTCCCTTTCGGCATGGTGCCAACACCTTCATTGATTTCTGACTTCTCTGTGACTCCATTTCCCAATGAACTTTCTTTCCACATTGCCACCAACACTATAAACCAAAATTTATATTAGAGATCTTTCCTTTGAGCATAAAACCAAATCAATCCTTTCAGTGATTGATTTGAATATAGAGAGCCTCCTCTAGGTTGGAAGGGCTACCTTCCAACCTCCAGTTGGCCTGTGGTTACCTTTGTGATTTGCCTCCTTAGCCAAGGAAATTTATAGAGTGATAACACTACCCTTTTGAATTTGCCTTTTCTTTTTAGGGTCATCTTCTTCATTTCTTTTATTTTTCTTATAAGGACATTTATTATCAAAATGACCAACACCATCACAATTAAAACAAATCAATAGAATCTTAACTTTGTATTTGTCAGTTCCTGTTTTCAACCTTCTAACGAAGTTAGCCACTTCTTCATCTTCCTCTGAATCATCGTTGTAGCTACAATATGAATTTTCCTTATATTTATATTTCTTATTTATCTTATTTGATTCCTTGAATGTTAGTTCCGTCATAACTGGATTTTTTTTCTCTATCCTCATCTCGTAAACTATGAGTATCTCATGCAACTCATTCATGCTCAAGGTGTCTATATATGCTCTCTCTTCCACGACTAAAATCTTTGGATCATATCTTATAGGTATAGACCCGAGTACCTTTTGAACAATGAACTTTTCCTTCATTTATTCTCCCAAACCCTTGATGTAATTAACTGTCTCATCAACTTTTAGAAAGTAGGAGGAAATACTTTCATCTTTGTTCATCTTAAATTGTTAAAACTTGACTCTAAATGCTTTAATTTAGTCTCCTTTAAATTTGGCATCTCCTTCTTAGTTATTCTTCATTTTGTCCCAGATTTATTTTGCGAATTCACAATGCACAACCTTGGTGCATATCGATTCAGTCAAACCATTCAGGATGAAATTTTTGTCTCTAGAATCATTTTCTTCAAGTTTATTTCCATCCTTATCTATCAAGGGAGTGGATGGTTCTTTTTATCCATCTACTACTAATCACCAAACATCGAATCCCTGTGACTGTACATATGTTTTCATTCGTCTCTCTGGAAGTCATAGTTATGACCGTCAAACTATGGTACCCCTATCCTAGCATAGTCCATGATCTCCTTCTAGTGGTTAGAATGATTTCTAAAGGACCTTCTCTGATACCGATTGGTGGATTACTGAGAGGGGGGGGGGGGTGAATCAGTAATGATAAATTATAATACCTTTAACCACAGTTTATTCTTCAACAATATTAAGAATTTTATCATTAGCATCCAATATATCATCAACAGTATAATCATAAACAACATCACATCACAATAGATAGACAGTACACAATAATTTATGTGGAAACCCAAATGGGAGAAAAGCATAGAATTATTTTATTATATATGAAAAGAATACATTCATTGAAAGCACCAAATTTTGATTCTCCAGCTACAATTGGAAGGAGGCTCCAACCCCCTATTCTCAAGATCCAACCTGAAGGAAGCTACAACTCCCTGAATTCTCTAGCTCCAACCAAAAGGAGACTACAACCCCCTGAGTTCTCCAGCTCCAACTAGAAGGTGGCTACAACCACCTATCCTTGCCCCATCCAACCACCATGTAATATAAATGTATACCAACTATCACAGACTTTGACACTGTCTCTATCACTGTCTCAACTGTCACTGTCATAACTCTATCACTATCTCATCAACCTTTATCTAGTCATCAACCAACTAAACTTGTAACATACCATGTGTCAAGTGTATACCAATATACATACTATCTCATCCATCAATCATGAACCAAAATATACATCAACAATGAATAGTGAATCGTGAGCTAGAGCATAATCCATGTACAAGTTGTGCTATATACCATATCATAAATGATATGCATATCTCTACCATGTCATCAATGAAGAATCTCAAAGAAACTATGCATTCCCCTCATGCATACATCACCATACAACATGACTATCCCTCAACCATGTACAAGCAACTTGATATGTCAGCTATGAGAATGATATCAATGTTGTACCATACACATGTGTTCTCCTCACTCATCCAAGTAACCAAGATGTACCATATCCAAATACCAAACCAGCCATACCAAATATGCCTCAAGCATACACCATATCATTAAAATAAGTTGCCATAAAAAACAAGTATACAACCATACCAATACCTCTAAAGTTGACCTGAAATAGTAAGATGTTGACCTATAGACTTCCTTTAGACCTTTATGGACTTGGTACCAACATCTACTCAAAATTTCATTAGATTTTCACATATACGTGAACTTCTCTTCTATAGCCCATGGATATCCATGCTTTACTCCACTACAACCCACATACATACGCACCCTATTGACCTACAACTCATGGATACTGCATAAACTAGGTTTTTCTACAACCCTGAGACTTTCTCCTTTGACCTTCCTTTGCTACCTCAAAAAATATGTCATCACAACCTTAGAAAAGGATCACTAGATTACAAAAAAGATAATCAATGAATGAGTGTGTGAGTGTCCTTGTGAATGAATCCTTGAGGTGTTTATATACTTTTTCATAGTAACCTCTCTCCTTGCTTTAGGGATTTCTAGGGTTTTCTTGTTACAACAAATTTACCCCTTTGATCGAGACTTATAACCAAATAGGGGCTTCTTGTCCACTCTTCAAGGCTTCCAAATTTACAAGGCCATATCTTCCTAACCGTGAGGAAACACGTGGCATTCCACATTGTTAAGGAATATTTACCCAGTGGACAGGTGAAATATCCCTTATATTACAAACCCCTATACCAAGACAGAAACACTACAAGTGGACACTAACATCCCTTTGAATTCAGTTTAACCAATCAAAAAGAGAGAGGGAGAAAGGGTGTGATGCACCTCGTTTCAAATTTTTTCCTCATTTCTTACAATCCGAGATTGATCTCCAAACTCCCTTGTGCAACTTGATACCTACAATAGAAAGCAAAGAGAAACAATATCTCCTACTCTAGTGTATTAGGTAAAGAAAATTCATCTACAAATATTGAAGGAACAGTAGACAGTCACATGCAAGAATTCACAATCTTGAAGGAAATAGGCCAAGTATATTGTTATAGCAAGATTTTCCTCACTCTATGCAATCTTGCACAGAGGGCCTTTTTCCATTTCCCTATGCAGACTTTTCATCCCTTTTTTCAAATCCCAGAGCTAAAAATACATTTTTCCCACATATACACACATTTCCTACTATACAACATGCATATATGCAGGTTGCACCACTATAGCCTGCGTACATCAAGATTTGTGCCCAAAAATGAAAAATGGTGTCGGGTTTCCATGTCACGACATCAGATCAATGATCCTTGGCCTTCCATATACTAGAAACATTCTGAATCTACCCTTAATTTCAAATGAAGTCTATAAATTGGCCAATCCCGAGCTATGGAAAAAAGAAGAAAGAATTCAACTTTGAGAGCAAAGTTACTTTGGAGAAATTATTCACTTCACATTGAATTTGCATCCCTTTGTCCTTTAAGTCTGAACACAATGTTCAACCCCCAATATCTTCCCTTATTGATTGAGAACTTCATTGTCTCTCTTCTATGAGATTGCCTTTGGTGGAGGATTGAAGTGGTGGAAGCCTAGCTACAAGGAACGTATTTTCTCGGTTCCGAACCGTGCCGACACAGAAGTTTGTAACTTTTTCATTTCTGTTGATCATATATTAATAGAAATACTCTTTTCTCGTCCAATTGATATCATGAAAATATTTGAATTATTATTCCATGGGCGTATTTGTTATGTATATCAATGGATTATGCTATTGAATGTGTTAACATCATATATTATCACCATATGATTGCTTTGCTTGGTTGTTGAGGACTAGTTGTAGGTATATTGCTTTGGGTCAAGTGCTCAATAGTGGACTTCATTGAACGTGTTAGCACTGAAAGTCACACTTTGACTGCTAAAGTGTAATGTCAACACCCATCAAAATGTAAAAGATAATTTTGGTTTTGAATAGGTGGATAAGAAATATGGATAAATAAAGGGAGAGGGCAGAAAACTGCAGATCAGTAGGCTACACCAATGGGAAATGGAGTCACAAACAGCCTACTCATCGAAGGAACAAAATCATATCAACAGAAAACAAGATTATATGCTGAGAGGTGGAAGAATGAAGAAGGAAAACATAAGGTATAATGTTCACTAAATAGATATCCTCTCAATTTAATGAATCAACAAATACTTGAATATAAACAATGGTTGATGGGCAAAATACAGTAGATCCTCTGCTGCTTAGGGATCCATAAATCATTGGCATCCTTTGATCCTCAAATCTGCAATATATCCAAATAAGAAGAAATATAAAAAAAAGGGTTACAATATGAAATCACAGCTCTCATGAGTCTCCAATAGCAGTAATTCTTACAATCATAAAATGCCCACATGATTACAAATGAACACACACAGGAAAATTGCCTGCTCCTACTCTCTCTAGCCTCTCTTGGATCATGGATCCCCCTTTATCCAATAGATATCTACTTCCTTAAATATAAAATAACATCCAAATAACCTTAGGAGGTCTAATCCCATCTCCTCCATTGGATTCTAAGCCTTGGAGATAGGTGGCAACAATCAAAGAGACAAAAATCCAACAAACGACTAATTTTCAGGAATTTGTTGGAAGTCATAAATAAATTGTTTCCACCTCATTTCATGAGGCCTTTTATGGATATAAATCCTATGTGTTGGTGTCCCTTTTCATATAAATGATCCTTGAGAATCCATTCGAATCCTTCTTGAAAGTTGGAAACCTCCCAACAAGGCGAATATCAAAATCATGACCGCTACAGGAAATTCGGTAGCGCCACTGTAAAAAAGTTGGTATCTCCACTTCTATGTATAATATATCTCAAACCATAACACATTTTGAAATAATGAGAGAGGGTTTTTTTATTTGGAATGTGATGAACAAAATTCTCCTCCAGTTTTCAAAAATACCTTCTCAATTGTTCACAATCCAAGTTTTAAGTTAGTCACTCAAAACTAGGAGAAGCGTCCTTGCAAAATAATTCTGCACAATTTGGTCTCTGCAAAAATTTTGGTAGTGCCTTTTGGTAGCTCTATCCTAGTGTGCTTGCGTGAAATTTGGTAGTGATATCCTAGTGTTCCTGCCTAAAATTCAGTAGCACCATCATAATTCACAGCTACATCACTTCAACGTTGACAGATTTGGTAGCATCCGACATGAAAACGGATTTGGTAACAACCTATGGAATTCATAGCACCATCATTACACTGCTTAACAGATTTGGTAGCATTTTAGGTAGTAAAATGGCATACCATGCTATATAGACAATTCCGCAGTGCCATGGTGCTACAGAATGTCTATGATTTTATGTATGATGAGACTAATCAAGAACCTTGAGTTGATAGGTTAGAATCTTGTATATGCATGTAGAGGTTATTTAGTTTCTTATGGAGAGGCAAGCCTTTTCTAGCTTCAAATCCTTGTGCTAACATAGGCTCCATGGGGGATAGATTCCTCCCTGTGAGGCTCTAAGAACTCTTGTAGTTTCACTGCCTTATCCTTGGGATGCTCCCAACCTTTAACCTCTACAATTTTCTTTTATATGTGACCTTCAACTGAAACTAAATGAAAATGAAAATTGAAATTGAAAAAAAATGATGAAAACAATGCTTGTCCAATAAGCTTATTGCACACACCTACTCTAATTATTGGGAAAATGAAGCATTCAAGTTACATGAAACAACCAATGAAGCCATTTCATCATTTTTTCAACTGTTTGAAGCTTTGAAATGTTCTTCCTTAAGCACCAGAGATAATTCCTACTTAAATGCACATCAAAGAAACATTTGGTAATACACTTTACATTGAAGAAATCAATGAGCCTAGGCCCACTTGCTGCTTGCAGACATAATGCAAATGGATCCTGAAAAACATCATCAATACTTTCCCCTACGACATTTCTTTGTGTAAAAATGAAAAGTATTGCATTAGGTCCTTCCTCCACTGTGCTTGGTTGTTGCATGGCTTGCTGATCCTCAATGCATATGGCCTTGGTCCACTCCTGGTCATGAGGTGTATTAGTAAAAAGTCTTAGTGATGCTTGCCTTTCTTTAATTTTGACCTCTCTCATCTGATCACATGACATTTGATATTGGCTTCTTAATGAAACTGAGCATGTGTATTCAAGAGGAATAGGGGGTTGATAGGGAAGTTCATCACAATTAGAAGTGCTTGGGAAACTACATTATTCTATCTTATCTTCTGATTGTGAAGGATATTCATCATAGCTTGGCTTATGGTCCCAATTTCTCATTTTTTCACCTTCTAAACTTAGATTATCATCTTTTTCTTCCTTTTTAGCAACAAAAATATGACATGAGGGTTGAAACAAGTTATTGTTTCTTTGATGGGAAGGTTACTTCTCTGATATAAGGTCTTCAACAGAATGTTCATGGAAATCATCTTCATAAACATCATACAAAGGTGAATCAATGAACATTTGACTATTAATGGCTGAGGGGATTAGCACAATATCTGGGACAGCTGGTTGTTCAAGGAAAACATCCTCATAGTCATCAAAAATTGACAAATCATGGCACACTAGTTCATTAACAATAGGAGGGATTACAACAACAACTGGTAAGCTATTAATTCGGTCATGACAAGCTGCAACACTATCCTCATGATGAAATAACCTGAACCTAAAATGACCTCTTGACTTAAAGAATCGAGAAAAGGAGGAGAAAAGGAAATGATGGATTGTCCATATTGATCTTTCTTTTGGGGACCTATATTTTGACATGAATGATGCATTTTTTCTTCAAATTTAGGAAAAGCATAATGAAAATCATCATCTAAGTCCTTCTCTCTGCAATAATCCCCTTCATCATCACTACTAGAGGAATCACTTGTTGAATCCTAAATATATGATGCATACCCCTCACAACAATTCTCAAAATTTCTTTCAGCTGGATAAATTATCTTGCAATGAGAATAAAAAACATCATGAAAGTATTTCAAAGAGGAAATATTATAAGCAGGGAGTGTTCTATACCATTTCCTCACATATCCTTCCAATGAATACATGGAAATTTTCATCAATATATCTTCATGATGGATGTCAAGCTGCTGCATCAAAGCATGAAATTAATGAACATGCTCAAATGGGTTTTCATCCTCACCTTCATAAAATATGGGCAGCAGATCTTTCCATTCATCAATTTGAGGCACAAGATGTGGATAACCATCTATGGTTGAGAAATTGAGTGGGGAAAACCTCCTTTCCAGGATAGCCTTCATATCCATTTAATTTGTCTCATCCCCAGTGGAGTCACCAACATATTCTGAACAATGGAGTCACCATGGTGAATGTGTAGTCTTGAATGTGTCCAATTTCAGTCACCATCTAAAGCTGGAGTTGTGCAATGTCTTTCTTCACAGGGAGATTTTCAATCTGCTCAAATCTGTCCCCGGCAACGGTGCCAAAAATGTTATCACTAAAAGACACACTTTGACTACTAAAGTGTAAGCCCAACACCCATCAGAATGTAAAAGATAATTTTGGTTTTGAATAGGTGGATCAACAAGATGGAGAAATAAAGGGAGAGGGAAGTAAACTGTAGATCAGTAGCCTACACCAATGGGCAATGGAGTCACAAACATCCTACTCATCAAACACACAAAAGTTTCTCAAAAGAAAAAAAGATTATATGTTGATAAGTGGAATAATGTAGAAGGAAAACATAAGGTAGAATGTTCACTAAATAAATATCCTCTCAATTTAATGAATCAACAAATACTTGAATATAAACAATGACTGATGGGAAAAATAAAGTAGATCCTCTGCTGCTTAGGGATCCATAAATCATTGGCAACCTTTGATCCTCAATTCTGCAATATATTCAAATAAGAAGAGATATAAAAAAAAGGGTTACAATCTGAAATCAAAACTCTCATGAGTCTCCAATAACAGTAATGCTTACAATCATAAAATGCCCACATGCTTACAAATGAACACACACATGAAAACTACCTACTCCTACTCTCTCTTGGCTCATGAATCCCCCTTTATCCAAGAGATATCTCCTTCCTTAAATATAAAATAGCATCCAAATAACCTTAGGAGGTCAAATCCAAACTCCTCCATTGGATTCTAAGCCTTGGATATAGGTGGCAACAATCAAAGAGACAAAAATCCAACAAACTGCTAATTTTCAGGAATTTGTTGGAAGTCATTAATAAATTGTTTCCACCTCATTGCATGATGTATTTGATGGAGATAAATCCTAGGTGCAGGTTTCCCTTGACATATAACTGATCCTTGAGAATCCATTCGAATCCTCCTTGACAGGTGGCAACCTCCCAACAAGGCGAATATCAAAACTATGACTGCTACAGGAAATTCAAGAGCGTCGCTGTAAAACAGTTGGTAGCTCCACTTCTATGTCTAATATATCTCAAACCATAACACATTTTGAAAAAATGAGAGACTTTTTTGTTATTTGGAAAGTGATGAACAAAAAACTCTTCCAGTTTTCAAAAATACCTTCTCAATTATTCGCAATCCAAGTTTTAAGTTAGTCACTCAAAACTGGTAGAAGCGTCCTTGCAAAATAATTCTGCACAATTTGGTCTCTGCCAAAATTTCAGTAGAGCCTTTTGGTAGTGCCATCCTGGTGTTCCTGCATGCAATTCAGTAGAGCCATCATAATTCGTAGCTACATCACTTCAAAATTGATATATTTGGTAGCATCCGACATGAAAACGGATTTGGTAACAACCTATGGAATTCATAACGCCATCATTACACTTCTTAACAGATTTGGTAGCATTTTAGGTAGTAAAATGGCATACCATACTATATAGACAATTCCACAATGCCATGGTGCTATAGAATGTCTATGATTTTATGTACGATGATACTAATCAAGAACCTTGATTTGATAGGTTAGAATCATGTATATGCATGTAGAGGTTATTTAGTTTCTTATGGAGAGGCAAGCCTCTTCTGGCTGCAAATTCTTGTGCTAATAGAACATCTGGATGAGATAGGCCTTTTATCTTGTCTTTCTAGAATATTTATTTATATAGCATATGTGAGAACAGAGTTTATTTCTGCAGTCATTTCCGTCTATTGTAGTTTTCCCCTAGCCATAAAGGGATTTTCCTCGTAACAGAATTGGCGACCATACTGGGCATTGAATATTCTTTCGTGGGGTTTGGAGTGTTTTTATCCTTAGATTTCTCTCGTTCCTATTGCATTTATTGTCGTATCAGTGCTTGAAAACCTTTGTTCACTCTGGGTCTGAGTATTTCAACCTTCTCCTTTGCCTCGCTGTTTTTTAGAAACATATACGTGGGTTTTTTCTTGACGGTCATGTATATATGTGTGTTGTCCTTCTGCAAGATGCGTACATACACGTTGTTTCCTTGAAAAATCGTGTACATCAACCTCTTTTTCTTGTTTGTTGGGTTTGGTGGTTTCTAGGTAGGTTTTGAGGATTGTTGAGTCTTCTTGGGTCTCTATAGTGATTGTTAAGTGTCTGTGGGATGACAAGAAATCTGTCTTTGGTTTATGGGTGGAGTCTTTCTCATCATCTTTTCATTTTGATTTTCCTTGTACATTGGGCTTGGTGTTTTTATCCTTGGTATACTACTTGAGTTGTCTCTTCCTATGCACAATAGAGTCTTTATATATCAAGTTGTTGTTCAGTCCATGCATTTTCATTTTCCTTATATTGAAAATACAAAAATATTAAGCATTTTTCATTGATTTTCATTTTGATCTTTTGAGTCTTTGTCATTTAGCTTAGTGCATGTAAAGAAATATTGCATTTTTATTCAAAATTGCAGAGTTGAAATTGAAAATTGCATTGTTTTATGAAGAATATCATTCATTGAAAATTAAAGTTAGGAATTTGCATTGTATTCATATTTACTTTACTTGTTGAGTCATAAAATCATGAGTTTCACCATCACGCATTTTTGAGTAAGCACGACCATTAAAATTAACGCTATAATTTAAAATTGATTAGTAATGATTTTGTTTTCTAGTGTGCACAAACTAGCTTCGGATTTAGTGCCTTGGAATAGGATTTTGTGAGTAAACTTCTCCAAGGCTATTAAATCGACACATGTGTTTGACTAAGGGAGTGGATAAATCCATTGTATAATCGATAATATCAGGAGGCTCCACTTACACCGGAGTAAATTATGAGGTCGTGCGAGGTTGGTTGAAGGGATATCCCCCGATACCTTATTAGCATTAGAGATATTTCTGGGGATCTATTAGTATCTGGGGATCTTACTAGTTCCCTTACCTCTGTGAGAGGCGATACTTTCAAGGTTTCGAGCTTTGCTACCCTGCCCATATGGTGGAATTGAATTATGACTACTCACATGTGTATCAATTATACATTGGTTTCTTAGTTGCTTGACTTAGGTGCCACATAGGTTACTTGCAGGGGTTATTCTACAAGTACCCTGGGTCAGATAAGGGTTGGAAAGCAAACAACCTTTATGGAGGATTACCTCTCTGGGGGATCTGACCAACTGATTGTTAAGCCCATGAGGGCCCTTATAGCTGACTATGTTACCTCCGATATTTAGTAGGGAGTCTCAGGCCCCTCTTGGGTGATACATACCTTCTTTAGGGAGGGAGGCCCCTTTCAACCACTTTATCCCATTTGTGTGCATATTGGTTGTTTGATTTTTTATGTGCTCTTTGATTACTAGTTTTCCTTAGGATTTATTTTTGTATCTTGAGTCTTAAGTCATCGTGGATTCGGACCAGCTTCCTCACTGGTCCCACCGCTTGTTATAGGTACCACCGTATTTTGAGTCTTTTACTTCTAAAAGGCATAGAGTTATTAGACGTGGTACACACACCTCCACTATTCAAACTTTTGATTCTACAAGGATGAGTACTAAACTGAGTCATCATAATACTGGGAGCCCTTCGACTCCCACACCTACTATAGGTAATGGCACCCCTTCGACTCCTACAACCACAATTGTTGTAGTGCCGAAGGAACATATCATCACTATTGCCCGCCCTATAGTGAATGCCCAATCTATTTCCATGAACCCATTTGGGTCTCTTGGTCACTCATTGGGCTATAATGTTCAGTCCATCCTTATGGCCTCTACTCCTTTTTCCTATGGTATGTCAAATTTTACTTCGTAGTTTTTAAACTCCATCCCAACTGATAGCCCTAATGCTAGAATTGGACTTGGGGGAACAACTCCTCCTTATAATCCATTCTCATTTGGTGGTTCTCAGATCCCTCAAACAACTCCTACTATGGGAGGCATTACCTATTTTAACCTCTATTCTAATTGTATTTCTTCTGGGTGGAGCAACCAACCTGGCAGACAAGCTTCTACTCAAGTTCCATCCTATACACTCACCTCCTCAGTGTTGATTTCAACCAACATGTTTGGCATGAAGAATCCACCTCTATCCTTCGGATTCACACCCGAAGGAGGTCAATTTCACACCTTGGGAAACCCCCAACCCAGAGCCACTTCCAATGAGGGAAATTTTTATAACCCCCATAAGAACATTCCTACTGGAATGATGCCCAAAAAAAATCTTTTGAATCATCCTGTAGGAGGGTATTATAACCCCAGACAGGGCCATGGTTCTTACCATAAATCTGGATGGGCTACAGTTCCCCAAACATAATCTTTCTAGGGATTTTGGGGCCAAACACCGCAACCCCCTCTCCCTTTTATGGCCACGCTTAACTTGCTAGAATTGTCTAAGTTGATGAATGACCCCATGTTTCATGATCCTACATGGCCCCTCTTCCCCACCAAGATTCCTTCGGACATTCTGAAATTCGAAGGTAATAATGGTGAGGATCCCAGTGATCACATCACCACCTTTCACCTATGGTGCTCTTCGAATTCCCTTAATGACAATTCCATTCGGTTAAGATTATTTCAACACACCCTTATTAGGGTTTCTATGAAATGGTATATGGAGATACCTATGGGGCATATGGGACCTTTAGTCATATGGTTCTAGTATTCCTTAACCACTTCCAATTGTCGATTCATTTCGATGTTGGCCTAGAACTTCTGTCAAATTTACGCTAGGACACAAATACTCATATCTCAGATCACATCCAGAATTGGCGTAGATGAAAGAGGTTGATTAAGACCTGCATACCCCTAGACTTTCTTTTATAATGGTTCCTTAAGTCTTTGCAACCTCCTATATCGAAGGACGTTTCTACATTCGAGGTTACAAATGAGGAAGAAACAATCTTCAAATCCCAATAGTTATATCTTATATACGCTCAGTCTGGGATGTTATACCAAATTCTTCCGGATGCACCAAGGTAAACCTATGACCCTAGAAAAAATCCCAAACCTCATGCCGATGGCATTGTAGGCTCCGCCAATGTGAAGTCCATAGACTTGATGAGTGGCCATTTGAAATATTTGTATCTAAACCAGTCTACAGGATGGCCAGCTTCATCTGTTTCTTCCAATCCCACTCAGTTGGTGGATGTACATTCTGTGCAATCATCGACCGACCCAAATGGTAACCAACAACCGGGCAGGAATAATAATAAAGGATGTAATAATAATCGTAAGGGTGGGAAGATGGTAATAATGAGAAGATGAATAATAATGTTGGAGAGGGAAAGAAAGAAATGCGTGAGGTGAAATTTCCCTATAAGCTTTGTACAAACGATCATCTTACTCATTTATTCCACAAACTTGTGGAAGTTGTGAGGCTCTTATCTCTACCGCCTGCCATGCTGACAAATCATTTCCCACATAACAAACACATGGCCTCGAGCTCCTCAAATTTCAGAATGTGGCCAGTGGGAGTAAAAACCCACCGTCACAAGAAAATGACCGTTTGTGTATCAATATGGTCAATTCTCAAGTTAATGTAGCCACCCAGTCTCGCAATTACAGATCCTCACAGATTGTACCTATTTAGAATCTCCTCCTCCTCCTCCTCCTCTAGAGATGACTTTACAGATCGAAAAACCACATCCACTACCTTGTATTCCGAAAGGAGTACTCAAGCGCTCTACCCACAATCCAAATGCTAGAGCCGCCCAAAATTACTCTATTGTTGAGGACCTGGGTCAAACCCATTGTGCGATGTCATCTCTGGAGTTACTCCAAATGTGTCCTTCATAGAGGAAAGCCTTTCTATCTACATTAGGATCTCTAGACCCTAGTGGATCAAAATTTATCAAGTTTGATGTCACATATGTGAAGCCTCGCTTTCCTTACCATGTGGAATTCCAAATCCATGTGGGGTACTCTAAGTATACCATCAAACATATGGTTGTTGATGAAGGAGTTGATTCATGTGTGATGTCCCTGATCTGTTGGAAAGCTCTCAACTCTCCAACTCTTTCTCAATCACTGACCATGTTGACTGCTTTTGACGGTCATTCCTTATGCCCTCAGAGTATTCTTCCTTCCTTTCTAGTCCAATTAGGTGGGAATATGAAAAAGGTGGATGTCGAGGTAGTTGATGCACCTCTTGATTATAAATTGTTAATAGGATGCAATTGGACTTATTCTATGACTGTCATCATATCATCTGTCTTTCACACTCTTTGTTTTCCTCATGATGGGAATATCGCGATGATCAACCAGTTTTCCTTTGCGTATGCTATCCCCAATGCATCTATCGGACCGTCGATCCCTGTGGTCGACAATTCTCAGCCGAAAACTGATAATATCAGTTTCAGAATGTATTCATCCCTTATGGGTGCCTTCGACTTCATGACACTAATTCACCATTTTTACGCCATGACCAGTAGGCCCGTTTCATCAGAGAGGTTTGTTCCTTTCCACACTTCATATTTTAATGATCCATGGTCCCTACCTTCCTCAAATTCATCTTGTGAAGGTCATTCGCATGCTGGAATGGCCATGCCACTATCGGCAACATAGATTATGTATCAAGTTGTTCTTGACTCTTTTGTCAATCCCGATCATATTACCTCACCACCAGACGAAGAGGATCTTGTTATTACGCCCATATGGGACACTTCATTGTCTTGTTCACATGAGTGCCTCAATGAGAATTTCCCTCGTACGAAGCCATCATCGAAGTCATGGATGGTTCTGACAAACCTTAGGATGATATGCATCATACAAAAATATTTTTGTTTTACTATACAAAATTACAAAAAAATTAAATATTCAAAAACATTTGAAATACCTATGTCCCTGTAGGTGGTCCCTGGTGGCAGTGGCATGGAAGGGTCCCCTCTGAAGTCGATCCCTGCATAGGGTTGGTCATCCAGATAAATGACCCGTCACCTCCACCAATAAAATAAATTATCATTGTAGGGTGTGGGCACTCTACCTACCCCCCTCCATCTCATTACCTCGGTCCACCATGCCATGGATGGATCACGAGGTCCTCTCAGAATGATCTCAAATATAGGTCCCAAACCTGGAACCCACTCAAAGAAAAATCTACATAAGTTAGAGGCAAACCCAAAGTTCCTCTTGTCACCCTATTTGCACTCTGACAACTGGCTCTTCATATTAGCCAGTAGTGAGGTGCACCAATCATACACCATGGGTCTCAAGAACTCTACATAATAGAACATGAGCATCCTCTATGTCTGGTGCAATGAAGTCAATCCTGTGATCCTAGTCAAAACAAGGACAACAATCTTGAGGCTAAGATTGTTTGTCGCTCGGATGGGGAGTTGACTCCTGACCTTCTCGGTCCCTGCTACATAGTGAACATCTATGTACTCCTCTATATTCATAACACTCTTATATCCTTGGTATTTGAGGTTCACCACCTCACTCGATGTGATAACCCAGTCAAAAAGTATATATCCTTGATTTCAATCCCTAGTGGTTTCTCATCGAGGTTGAATCTCTCACTATATGGATCCCAGTAATCCACAAGCAACTCAAGCAACCTCACTTGGGACCTCATCCCTTTTAGTGCCCAAAATTTGTACAAGATGCATCTTTTCAAGGCCATTTGGGTCCCTAGATCTCTTTCCATAACAACATCTACCTCCTCGTGTTCCGTTTCCCTCCATTCTAGCACCATCCTGCCAGAGAAACATCAATTTTGAGTTAGAAACCATAAAAAACCTTTTTTACAGACTTGTACGTGGGCTGCAACATTGGAAATCACATATAGGGCTGAGTAAATGTGGTCTATCTTTTACACAGTCATGTATAAACTCACGTATACGCGACCCGATGAGTGGTAGCCCACGTACACTGAAATACTGAATTTTCACCTTAATTAACTCAATTCTTGAAACCTAATTAAAAAATATAATCCACTATGAAGGAAGAGGAGGGGAAGAGGAATTACTTGGTCCAGACAGTCTCTAATTCCGTCACCTAACACTCTCGCAATCACCAGTTGAAGATCAGAGGTAATTTGGTCCAATTTTCGCTATTTGGGTAAAAAGTCAAAATGACATAGTAAATTTTGGTTTTGTTACTATTTATAGCAGTTTTTACCCACTTTATATAGTTTTGAATCATTTTATTTTCTCCTAATGGACTAATACAACAATGAATTGAGTTGGTTTTTGTAGTTTTCACCAGGGAATCTTGTGTATTTCAGCTTTATGTTGACCGTTTGTAACCACAGGCAGGTATTTTTGCTATGAAGGATATAGGATAGGTATCTATTTCACCATACACATTTGCATTGTCCTATAACTGTCACTCATATGCCTAGGTATGAACCAATTTGTTGCAACAAAAAACCCTCCATCTGCTACAAGACATGTCATTATCAAGTGGTAGAGACTTACCAAACATGGGTATCCTAGTTAGATCCTCTAATCCATTTGGTGCCCATGACGAGATTTGTCCGTAAGACCGGGAGTCCCTTATATCTAATACATGACTTTATGTTGAGCCTCATTTCTCATTCATAAACATGTTTCCCTATACCTAGAGGACTCCCAACCAAGTTTAATTTAAGCTCTTTTCCAACTCGTTTTCAAAAAGCAAAAAGATTGTCGAGTGAACTTGTCTCTTTCACACTCATAAATTGGATTTGAAAGGACGTCTATTTGGTACAAGTTTATCCCTTTTTCACACCAAGTAGACTAAGATTATGAAAAAGGACATTTTTTGGCATTAAGTTGTGATTGCATCTCATGCCCTTACTTGCAGTATTGAGCCTATAGTCGGTTCTTACTTTCTGTTATAAACAATTTTCCTCAGTAGTTTGCATCCTCAACCAAGCAGTGCCTCACTTATATCCTTCGCAATTTGACACCCTATACCCAGGAGGGAATATTCCCTCGAGTGTCCATCTCCTTGAATTGAGCATAGGTATGTTCCACTGTTGGAACTAGTTTTTCTTACTTTTGACATTCGTTTCCTCCTCTGTATCATAGCATTCATTTAACTATGAAAAAACAAAAAAGATGGGCGAGAAGGGAGTATTATCTTATATTGGCAGTAGTCATGTCACCTTTGAACATAGAACAAATTTATTGAGTCCACTTGTCATCATAATTTTGGGTTTAGCATGGCCTTAGGAATATGAGCTTGTTACAGAGAGTTTTTTCCACCGACTAGTTACTCTTCCAGTCCTTATGGAGAACTTGATTGATTCCTCATGCATCTCATGGTTTCATCATTGAGTCTATTTTTCCAGAGTCTTCCATATGTCTCATGCTCTTGTTCAAAGTATGTCTATCAACCCGTGTCGACGATTCCTTAGAACTCTTGACTTTTCATGTCGGCCATACACTCAGTTTGTCTCATAATCACATGATGTTGTAGTCCTATCACGCACCTTGGTCCTAATTTCATAATTGGTAGGTAACCTTGAATCCAATAATCGACATTTCATCATTGGTCGTTGACTGGGTGGTTTCCCTTGTGTTTGATGACAAGCGATCTATTCACACATTGAGATTCATGCAGTGTCTTGGATGTCATTATCCCTATTGGTCTTTTCCTCTCCTTTGTCAACATTTTTCCTCATTGGATTCTATTTAGAGGGTCTTTTTTGTGTACCTCTTGCACTTGGCACACGTGAAAGACAATCAGGTTCATTGGTTCATGAACATGTTCTTCATCTGATTTCCTCCAAATCATGAAGTTTTTTCTTTGTACCTAATGATGAATGATGAGAGATGAATTAATGATCTCCTTTCAGTGGGACTCCTTCTATCAACTTCAACTCATCTATTATGGAAAGGAGACCTAGAGTCCTATGAGTACCTTGAGGCTTGCAGTCATTAGTGGCAGGTTCTCTTTCCATCGATATTTGGGAATACATCAATGTATCCTGATCGATGGATTCTTCAAGTGTTCAACCCCGACTCCTTTATTCACACTTGTAAGAATGTACTTAGTGCCTTGATACCTACTTTCATCATTAGTAGGTTGTCTTGCATTTTTTAACTCTATACCTCAATGATTGGTAATCAAATGATGTCTCATTATGTTCAACCTCAACTCCTTTATTCACATGATATAGACTTGCACCTTTGGAGGATTGTGTAGAAGAATTGAAGACATTAGTACGTGGTCACAGTTTTCCTGAGTCGTTTCTTCCTTTTCATTGGACCAATACCTATATGACTTCGGTGATCATGGGAGATCATATTGTACTCCATTGTATACAAATATCTTCAAATTGACTTTGAGACTGGTTCTATTGGGCCTTGTTCATGACTATGACAACCTTTGGCATGTAAACACATTTGTATTTTCCTATTCATGGTCATGGATATACAGTGTAATTCAAATTGGCACCCATGTATGCAAAGTTAGTGCAGAATGTAATGAGCAACTAGTTCTTCCTACTGGTTCCCCATCACTCCACTTCTGGGTTTTTATAATATATTTTGGACATTGCAGATACTCCTCTGACCTCACACATTAGGGGGCATCTGTTATAGAAAGATTTTCCTCACCCTATGCAATATTGCACATAAGGCCTTTTTCCATTTCACTATGCACACTTTTCATCCCTTTTTGCAAATCCCAGAGCTAAAAATATGTTTTTTCCACATATATGCACCTTGCCTACTATACACCATGTGTATACAAAAGTTTCAACACTAAAACTCTCTTACATCGGGATTTATGCCCCAAAAATGAAAAATGGTGTCGGTTTTCCATGTCACGACAGGAGATCAATGATCCTTGGCCTTCCATATACTGGAAACAATCTGACTCGACCCTTCAATTCCATTTGAAGGCTATAAATGGGCCAATCCCGAGCTATGGAAAAGAGGAGAAATAATTCAACTTTGAGAGCAAAGTTACTCTGAAGAAATTATTCACTTCACATTGAGTCTGCATCCCTTTGTCCCTTAAGAATGAAAACAGTGTTCAGCCCCCAAGCTCTTGCCTTATTGAATGAGAACTTCATTGTCTCTCTTCTATGAGCTTGCCTTTGGTGGAGTATTGAAGTGGTGGAGGCCCAGCTGGAAGGAACTTAGTTTCTCGGATCCAAACTGTGCCGACACGAAAGTATGTGACTTTTTCACTTCTGTTGATCATATATTAATAGAAATACTCTTTTCCAATCCAATTTATATATTGCAAATATTTGAATTATTATTCCATGGGTGTATTTGTTATCTATATTAATGCATTATGCTATTGAATGTGTTAAAATCATATATTATCACTATATGCTTTCTTTTCTTGGTTGTTGAGGACTAGTTGCAGGTATGTTTCTTTGGGTCAAGTTCTCAATGGTGGAATTCATCGAAAGTTTGGATGAGGTAGGCATTTTATCTTGTCTTTCTAGCATATTTGTTTATATATCATACATGAGAATAGAGTTGATTTCTGCAATCATTTCTGTCTGTTGTGGTTTTCCCCTATCCATAGAGATATTTTCCTCGTAAAATATATTCAAATGAGAACCCAAAGAGAATACTTAAAAACCATAGATGATGATGAAACACTTATCCAATATCTCCTCATATATCCCTTGTATGAATCTACCAAGATCAAAGGTTTGATACATGAAATATTACCCCTTTCACCTTAGAAACCCCTCAATATATAGGCTTGAGAGGCACAACAACCATGATAAAATGAGGGTTATGGTTGAGTATATGGATCCTTGAGGCTTGGATCAGGTCCTAAAGTAAATCCCAAGCATGAGGGTCAAATAAAACTAACCCAATCTGAAGGAGTTGGCCCACAGATTAAGGTGAAGGATATCCCCCCTTTTTCTCAACAAGAATGATGCTCACCCCTAGTGATAGATAGGGAACCATTCATCAAAATTGGCACTCCCTATAACAAGGCAGGGGAGCATCAATGCTCCCTACACATGGCCAAGGGGGTGCCACCCTTCATAAATTATAAAAAATGGATCAAATTTTCCAAGGAAAAAGTGTGTTTTAACCTAGAAATGATGGGTTTCCTCCTCCCATATGAATTATGGGTCATGAAAAACTATTTTAATGGTTTCAATGGGTGGTGACACCTCACAAAGTGAATGAAACACTTTGGAAGGTGTATATGACACTTGTGACAGTGCATGCGACACTTGCAACACTTAGGGTGGGATACCTAGGTGTGAAATTTTGGTGTGTAATAGATTACCCCTAAAGTGTGAGGTCAGAATAGAAACTGATGGCTAAAACACTTTACAAATTATCCAATGCAAGGGTGTTGGAGTGGGAGAACCTGGAAAAAGATGCAAACAATCATCAAACAATATTAATATATGTTCCATTTATGAGGCACACATACCTATGATCAGAATACGAGATGACTCACTAATCGTAGCCATGAAAAATACACAGTGGAGATATGAGATTATGAGATGACAAATAATAGTCGTGGATTGATACAATGTGGATCTATGTGACAATATATATATATATATATATATATATATATATATCAATGACATTTCCAACATGGTGATTATATGGAAATATTTTACATGCCTTAACGATCTCCAATGTAGCATGGGAAAATCATGTAATAGAGTGAACTCCCAACCCAGGGTCTTCTTCGCAATCTCGATGTTGTACGAATATAGCCATGTAAATAGATGATTTGATGTCGAACATGGTAGAAAACACTTGATTACTGGTCATTGATGTAAATCGTTAGCAAGTGCAAGGGAAATCACCAATGATTTCAATGACTCCCAAGGTACCCTAGTACATTCCATCAAATGTGAATACATGAGCTAAGTTCGACCATTCATGGAATCATCTGATCAGAGGTCAATGATGTAAACCTACTGTCAAAAGAAAGTAGGCATGTCATTGAGGCATGCAATTCCCAAGGTAGTAATTGGTTTCTAAGTATAATTATTGAATAATGCGATGAAGTCGACAAGAAAAGACTCATCGAAGGAGGGCCTTGATGTATCCCCCATCATTGACACGAAAGAGACATAGGAAAGTGATGTAAGATGGTGAATTGAATGAGTATGGAATAAAATAGGAAATGGAAATTGGTAATACTGCAGATGGATGGTTTGAAGTGAAACTTCCCTTGAACATTATGAAGCACAACAACTGACTTGGAAACATTGACTTGACAAGTACTCAAAACGTAATGTGGTAGAAATAAGAGCACTCTTAGAATGGACGAAAAAGTATGGAAACACATGGAATTGGTATGAATCAGAGATAATCACATTACCCAACTATAATACGAGACAAAAACATGTCGCATGTTCAAGGGAGACAATAGATGGCATAAAGGATTCCAAAAAACTTGACCCATTTCCTTCAATGCTTTCCCCATCCAAATAGATGAGTACCTCTTTATTTTTTAATGATATTGAGGAGGATAACAGATGCTCAATAGAGCTCATCATTTGGATGAGTCCCTTGACACATGTTTAACAAACATGAGGAAGGAGGGATTCGGTCCCAAATGGGCCCTGGAGATTGGACTCACATAGGTCCTTTGATGCATAATTTTATGAGCCCAAAGAAGGTAAACTCTGTGGTTTTTCATGTTTAGAGAGTAGTAAAATAACTTAAAGATGACTCCATGGATGAATTTTTCATAAATTTAGTCTCCCAAGCCTAAACAAATTGTAAAACAATATAGGGGAGAAATCTTCTAATCATTCTTAATTAGAGTAGTCATTTTTCGTAATTAGTCTCGTGAGGCCGAAAAAGAGATAATATACCACCCGAAAGACACCCTTTCAAACCTTTTAAAGAGTGTGAACGGAAGCAAGCTCACTCAAAAATATTTTCATGTTTAGGGAGTCTGAAAAGAGATTAAAGGAGACTCCAAAGAGTTCCCAACGTAATGTCCAAAGGTTTCAAACAAGACCCATGGATAGTTGGTACTTTTCCCCCAGCTACGTAATGGAAGCTAGTGGCTTTGCTCCAGCATGATGTCTTGAGGATGGAGATTCCCCCCCTAAGATTAGTTTCATACATGGACACTTAAGTTGTCATTGATTTCTATACCAGATGGAGAAAAAGGGTTAACAGACAAGGGCAGGTGAAAACAAGGTTACATTAGAAGAGCTAGTGAAATACTCGACTCAACATTTGCGAGATCTGGCGAAAGACTTGATTGAACGAGAAAGGTAGATGATTCATTTTTTAATGATATTGACATAGGAAAATAACTATGCTTGTGACCTCTGGGTTCGATTCCCATAACTCTATTTCATTTTTTAATGATATGTTTGTTGATTAATTGGGTTGGTTGTCATTGATGTCAACCCTTGAAGAAAGTCCGGTAGCACAAAGGTTTGGGTAATGGACCCAAGTTTGTTTGATGTATAATGGTATTCTTTTTGATATATTTGCAGGTGTGACTATTCTAGATGGATAGTACATGTCATGTCATTTCCAATGGTATATGGAATGTCACATAAATCCTCACGGTTTGAGATTTATGGCCTTATGAAGTTGAAGGAACTGCATATGATTGGCTTGAAACCCTAAAAGGTCAAAGAAGTCAAAGTTACAAATTCAAAGAGGATTATTTAAATAATAAAGTGAAGTGACAAAGTCAAAGAGGATTATTTAAATAATAAAGTGAAGTGACAAATTCAAAAAGGATTATTTAAATGATAAAGTGAAGTGGCAAAATCAAAGATGATTATTTAAATAATAAAGTGAAGTGACAAAGTCAAGGAGGATTATTTAAATAATAAAGTAAATGGAGAAATTTCTAATTATGGAAAGTGGTTATAAGAAGGCTAACCCTAAAATGAGGAAAATGGGTTAAGTGGTCAAGTGGCTATTGGATACATGGACAAGTGGAAAATTGGGCAAAGTTGGACATAGGTGACTATGTGGACAAAGTGCCTATGTGGACAAAGTGGCCTAGAAGATGCTTCTAAGGAAGCTACTTGGAGAGTATAAATAAGAGGCAAGTCTCTCTCATTTTAATCAAAATTGAGTATATTGAATATCTATAGGTTACTGAGGTAACCAAAGGATATCTAAGATGAATTTCAGAGGGAAGGTGAAGTAAAGAAGGCCGAAATTCAAAGGAGGATAAATTCTTTTGATGATGTTTTCTAAGGTATGTTATTTACAGGTCATCTCACCATTTTCGCAATAAATGTTTTTCTAGAATGATTCAGAAAGTGAAATTGTGAGGTCATTTAGGAAATATATCCAAGTAGTTGTGGTATGAATGTAAACTTGTGGTTCATTTTATTTTTGGAGTTACACTCCGTGGAAAATAGGGTTTGTGGCTAGTCCTGAAACTAGTCTAAAATAGGTGTTTTAGGTAAAAACGTCATAAATGATTCATAATAGATACAAATTAAGTAAGACCAACTGTGTTGGTTAGATTAAAGTATATAGTATTATGTGTACAGTTTTTGTATCCATACAATGAATATTCTCTGTGGGGCACACTCTACAAGTTCACTCTCTAGAATAATCCAGAATTCAACAAGGTATTCCATTTTTTCTATAACTCTTTTTTTGAGAGGTTCCAAGTAGTGAAACCTGGAGGAATTGCATAAAAAACACCGAAGAACATTTTGTACTATTTTCATATCATCATTCATTACAGGTACATAGTTATGATTATTTCAAGGTACGATATTTTACTAATCCAAAACTAGTCATGTGAGACTAAAGTAAAGTTTGATGAAAATGCTAGTCTCTTGTTGTTAAAATTAAGCAAGTTTTGCAGGTATGTGATCATATACACCAGGTCTATTACAAAGTTACAAATATGTTTTGGATGATGAAATTGACGAGGAATTTTGGTTGAGGTTGAGGTAGAGGTTTTTGCATGGTTGATGCACTTGTTTATGGTACAAATTGATTACAGGTTGATCCATGGTTGATGCATGGTTCAGGTTATTGGTACAAGTTTGCAGTAGTATATATTGATAGTGTGATAGTGGTTCCATCATTATACTTATACGTCAGGGCGGTTGGACGAGGCAAGGACAGGTGGTTGTAGACACCTTACGGTTGTAGCCGGAGAACGTAGGGGTTGTAGGCTCCTTCTGGTTGAGCCAGAGAATTGGGGAGTTGGAGCTTCCCTCAGGTTGTAGCTTGAGAAAATAGGGGGTTGGAGCCTCCTTCCAGTTGCAACTAGAAAACAAAGGAAGTTGGTGCTTCCAATGTATGTAATTCTTCAAGACATATAAGAAAAACAAATTTGTGGTTTTCTCCCGCTTTGGGTTTCCACGTAAAAAGACTGGTGTACTGTGTATGTGTATGATTATTCATTTGTTCATTTTTTATTTACTCTTTAAATATTGGATGATAATGCTACATGGATATACCACTTGCATTATATGGTTAAAAGGGATTAAATTGCTCTATTACTGATTCACCCCCCCTCTCAGAGCAGATTTCTTCAGAAATCATTTTAACCACTAAAAGGTAGACCATGGAGAGAAACAACATGTATAAAAATGGAATACCATAGTTTGATGGACATAAGTATGCATTTTGGAGCATAAGGATGAAGACATAAATACAGGCATATGGATTTGAAATTTGACAATCAATTGTAGATGGATACACAGCACCAAAAGTTCCATCGACAAATGACAAAGCAGTGAAACTCGGTCAGAATAATTCCAAAGCCACAAATGCAATTTTGAATGGTCTTGGAGAATCGGTATTCACCAAATTTGTACATTATAAATCCGCTAAAGACATTTGGGAAAACTTCGAAATATTTATGAAGGAGATTCAAAAGTTAAAGCAACAAAGCTTCAAACTTATAGAGGTCAGTTTGAACAACTAAAGATGAAGGAAGATGAGAATATTGCAGCTTACTTTTTATGAGTCGATGAAATAGTAAATGAAATCTTGGGATTGGGAGAAGAAATCAAAGAATCTGCAATTGTTCAAAAGGTACTAATATCTGTTCCTATGATATTTGACCCTAAGATATCAGCACTAGAAGAAAGAGCAAATCTAAACTTAATAAGCATGGATGAACTACATGGAATCTTCACAACATATGAAATGAGAACTGAATAAGAAAATCTAGATATAAAATAAGCATCCAAAAGGTCAAAGAAAAAGGGAAAGAAAAAAGAAATAGAACATAGCAGCAACAGTGACGTCTCAGAAGATGATGAAGAAGCAACCAACTTTTTAAGAGTATTGAGCAAGGAAACCAACAACAGATATATAGGTAAGCTTCTTTTGGTATGGCATTGTAACTGAATTGATGGAGTATGTCAGACCATTATACAAATACAATCACTGGTTGATGTTGGTTTGATATACGCAAAGTATGCGGAGATACGGAATTGTTGCAAATTATATACAACTACTAGATAACAATAAAAATAAAAGGGAAACTATGTATATTGATGGAAGGCCAAAAAATACTGGAAACATTACGGGCTTTATAAATAGTACATGACCAGTGGAAAAAACTAAGAAATCGAATTGCATATTTGAGGCACGCAACGGAAATCGTATATTTGTATGTGCAACAAAAACAATAGTTCCAGGTGAAGAGTTGTTGATCGATTACAACTTAAATCGAATAGATGAAGGGGGTGCGACTATGGGGGTAAATATCTTACATACCATTCAACTCAACCTTTGATCAATCATTGTTACAATTTATCGCTGCAATATTTCAAATTTTCACTGCATACATTTTTTACAATTACTTTCATAAATCTTGTTGATTATTTTATTGTCTCAACATCTATCCAGGGTGATCATGGAAAGACACCCACTTCTCCTCAATAGGTAAATGTTAAATACAGTAAATACTAATGACTACAACAACTAAATTTCTGAAATTTCATTATTTTTTTTTCTGTTATTACTGCAATATTTAATTTTCTTAATGTTATAGGTGAATTTCATAACTTTTATTGATTAATTTATTGTGTCAACATCTGTCCAGGGTGACCATGGTAGAAAATCGCCCGCTACATATCTCCAGGGTGACCATGGAAAGGAACCCACTATGCCTCAGTAGGTATATGTTAAATACAGTAACAACTTATGACTACAACAACTAAATTTCTGAAATTTCATTATTTTTTTCTGATATTACTCCAATATTTCATTTTTTAAATGTTACAGGTGAATTTGATAACTTTTTTTGATTGATTTATTGTGTCAACTTCTGTCCAGGGTGACCGTGTCTGAGTATCACCAACTACATCTGTCCAGGGTGACCATGGAAAGGCACCCGCAGTGCCTCACCAGGTAAATGTTAAATACAGTAACAACTTATGACTACAACAACTAAATTTCTGAAATTTTGTTATTGTTTTTCTGATATTACTGGAATATTTCATTTTTTTAATGTTACAGGTGAATTTCATAACTTTGTTGATTGATTTATTGTGTCAACATCTATCCAGGGTGACCATGTCCAAAAATCCCTCTTTACATCTGTCCAGGGTGACCATGGAAAGGCACCCATAGTGCCTCATCAGGTAAATGTTAAATACAGTGACAACTTATGACTACAAAAACTAAATTTCTCCTTTGTTAAAGTTCATCTCATTAATTTTATTCATCAATGTATTGTGGCATGGTCAACGTGGGAAGGCTCCCACAGAGGATATTGATGAGGAAGAAATATTTTATTCGACAAACCCAATGAAAACTATAACAAAGGCCTTGAAGAAGTCTAACATAGAATATCTAGGTTTGATTAGCAAAAGACCCTAACACAAGAGGATAGGGAAATAATTGTAGAGCTACAAACTACAATAACTAATTTTGGGGTAAGTGGCATCTTCACATATTTTTATTAGCTATGACAATTTCATATCTATTTTTTAGTTTTGTATTTTGTATATGATCTGATAAAGAAAAATTTTCCGTTTGTAGGAGTTTTTAAACCCCGTGCGTGGGGAACTTGTCAATCCTGCAACTGCTATAGGTAGAAATGATGGTCCAATGCAAAACAAAGGTCGACATAGCAAAGTGCAAGTGAGGCTTTTTGATCCTCCCAAGGTTCCCCTCGAATCCATTGATGAGCAGGGTGATTTTGACCGGCATGACATGCCGGAGCATGATGAGTCGAAGCCTGGGACTCCACATGATGAATCTAGAGAGAAACATAGTGTAAGTTCCCAGGATACTATTATGCATGGAGCAGAATGGATCAAAAGCACCAGATCACTAGATGTCGCCTTTCTGGTGGATGATGCATGTGTTTCGATAAAGATTCAAAAGATTGCAGGTAATTGTCCCATTAATTGATTCATTTTTTTCTTTAAATTGAAATGGACATTTGTTGAGATTATTATAAATTAATGGATAACATGTTTCTACAGGAAACAATGTTTTCTATAGAAACTTACATAAAAATCATTGGAGCTGTTTGGCCCCACCATTCGCACATGATGGAATGGACAAGATAGAAAAAAGAAAGATGATTTAATAGATCACATGGTAAACTTGTTCGGCAACACTTTCAACAAGAAAGTGGTTACAAAGTTAGTCGGCAAGAATTTAAAACACACCAGGGCCCAATATAGGGATACATTGCAAATAGATCTCAAGCACGAGTGTCCTCCCATGGTTCCCAAGAAAGAGTGGAAGGAGCTAATAGAGGATGAAAAGGAGAACTTGTTTAAAAAACAAGGACAACAATCACGAGTTGGTCAAGCAAGGTACAACATATGTCACATTATCAGTGAAATATGAGCATTTATGTTTTTCTTTAATGTTTTAAGTAACAATTCTGATATCTAATTTTTCTCAAAAAATCCATATGTAGGCTACCGGACACATCCAAAGCAACAATGGCCAGAGTGGAAAAACACGGCTAGCATAAACTAGGCCAGGGTGAATACGGAAAACTCAAAGCATGAATAGTAAGATTTAAATAATTAACTGTGGTTAATATTTATTTAACAGTAGTGAACACATATATGTTTTTGTTATTGGTATTTTTAATGGTGTTATGCATTGCAGTTAAATATGTTCGACACTGGTGCCACTGAGGAGGATCTAAAGCTTGGTTACAAGCATGGTTTTAAAAGTGTGATTGAATATAGAAAAAGCTTGGGCCAAACTCCTATCTCCCCAGCCACGCAGGTAAATCAAATGAATAAGGAAACCATAGTAGCATTCTTGTAAAGTCTATTCATATTTTATTATATCACCCTTAACTAATAATTTATGTTTGTTTTCAAGCAACAGTGCTACCAAAGTAGTCAATCAAGCGGTATTCAATAAACACCGTGTCATACAAGGGTCCACATGTCCAGTGATAGTGTACAGCAGAGTACCCATTCCGATATGTATGCTTCAGAATTAGACTGTGATTGTAGATATTTATTTCTTGACTTATACTTATATATTATCTTCTCAAAATTGAAGAGCATGTATCTTAGGAGGGTGAAATACGAGAGAAACCAAGTGGAGAGGAAATTAATGCACCAACTATCCCAGCTACAGAGACAGGTAAAGAGAAATAGTGTAATGTTAATCAAAATAATGAATTAGTTATTTCAATTATTTTTCAACATATTGATATGATCATTTTCATTGTTCCAGTTCATGACCCTGAACATATGCTAGCTAGCCCTTCTCAGCGACATACCAGAAGTATGGTACATGAGCGCACACAAACAATAGAAGGATAGGGCACATGCAATACAATGTCCTTGGATGATGATGATATCCCAATTGTTAGTTTTATGAATGTAAAAAAACATAAATCAAAGAAAAATTAGATGTATAAATTCATGAATTGTATTTGGATCTTTATCGATGTTTATATGTTCATATGTTTTGATGACTATCCTAGTTATGCATGAATGTCTATATGTTTT
>JZKD02S0110820.1:211384-232387 GCA_000966675.3 Picea glauca | reverse complement strand
TACACTCATCACTTCACTTTATTATTTAAATAATTTCTTCTTTGCAACCACTTTGACTACTTTGACATTTTGGGGCTTCTAGATGACTCATGAGGGTTCTCCAACTTCACATGGACATAAATCTCTAACCGTGAGGAGTTATTTGATGTTCCACATACCACCGAAAATGGAATACATGTACTATCCATATAGAATAGTCTTACCTTCAAATATATTAAAACACATACCAGTATACATAAAAAATTTGGGTCCATTACCCAAACCTTTGTCCTATCGAAATTCGCTATCGGACTTTCTTCAAGGGTTGACATCAATGACAACCAAACCAAATAATAAACAGATTCATGAGATTTGTTACTATCAAATTGTGTTTTCTCTGTTTTATAGTTTACATTTTTATCTTGCTTGAATGAATTTAATACATTGAGGATCAATGGATGTTCATGGGTATGAGATTCATGAGCTGCAAAGGATTTGCAGTGATTGCATTCTTTCAAGATTTATGTTCAAGTATTCTTTTTATTAATTTTGTAAAGAGGATCATTGCTTGATGAATATTTCTTCTTAGTGTTATCTACTTCATTCTTCTGTTCTTCATTATATAGCCCTTTTTTCTGGTAGGCAACTTGATTTCCTTTGATCTGCAAAATGTTATGACTCCATGCCCAATGGAATGTCCCTGTAGACAGTATGCAACTCTCTTTCTTACTCTTTCTTTCTAATCCACCAACCATAAAATTGATTTAATTATTCAAATTTTGATGGGTATTAGGCTTACACCTACAAAAATCTAGGTGTGACTTCTAGTGCTAACATTTTTGGCGTCATTGCCGAGGACAAAGTTGAATATTTTCCTTGGGAGAACGAAAAATATAGATCCAGTCTTTGATGGTGAAAAAAGGTTGTTGACACAGTACATACTACATCATTCACCTGGCGACTCCATGAAGGACAGATCCAGTGGAGACTCCACAATTTCATAATTTCAAAGGCATTTGTTGTTGTTTTGGCTCGAAGGATTGCACCTCTTAACTTTATTGCAGTCCCTAGTTTCCCACATCCAATACCTCATATATCAAAATGGGGATATTTCTACCTGTATTCAGAGAAAGGAAAGAGGATAATCCTGCACAACACCTCATTATGTTTCATCAATGTATGGGTCATTTAGATATACATCATGAGGATGTGCTCATGAAAATGTTCATGTATTCACTAGAAGGAAATGCTCGAGGATGGTATAGATCTCTTCCTCCCTTGATTATTTGATCATTACAAGAGTTTCATACTGTGTTTCATCATAATTTCAAAATATTTTATCCATACGATCTTCTTTTTGAAAAATGTTGTAAAGAATTTGAATTCTACATCCAACATTCATTTAGTAATTCTTCTGATTATAAGGATGGAGCAGAAAAAATATTGAAAATGTAGAGGAGGAATCATCCCCATGTAAAACCTTCTCTAGTTATTTCTTTTAGAAAGAAGATTCTATTGATTGCTTTAACGATAAGGATATTGGTGATAGCAATATTGTAGACACATTTGTCCTTAACCCGAATGTCTCTAGTAGTTTTGAGACTGCTCCAGATTTTCATGAAGATCAAGTTGTTTCTTTTAAGTATTCATATACAAAAGAACTAATGTACACATCAAGATATGATAGCTATGAAAATGATGCTTGTTATGAAGAAATAGTTGCATAAGAATATTTTCCTCGGGTCTTTCAAGAGGTTTCCTACGATGTCTTTTCACCTTTGATTAAAGAGAATGATGATAAACATGTCCCTAAGCTTGCATGTGTTCAAATTTTACCTGCTTATAATAAATTTGAAAATATACTTACTCCTGTAAAAGATCATGAAGACAAGCTTCATTTTCATCCTTCACTTGAAATATTTGACAACAGTGGAAATATATTGCAACAGTCTTTTGTTTTTTTAGAATAGGAGAGATCATAATGTTACTCACATAGTAGACTCAATACAATGACAACCTTGTCCTTTGGATCAGCCCAATTTTTTCTTTCATGATTTTCATAATGCCATAGCTGATTGGATGGAGTCTTTGTTTTCAAAAGCTTCACACACTGACAATTTGGGCATGGTTTTTCTTTGTTGCTGTGAGTATGAGTTGTCTAATATTTCTTTGTTGGATACATTAAATTATTTTTATGTTTTTTCAATGAGATGAAAACATAAATCCATGCCAAGAAATCAGTTTCTTGATTGGCTATTTTGGAAATTTGTATATATATGAGAAAAGTGTTTTTTCAATTGGTTAGTATAGGAATTGTAAATAAATAATCTTGATGTTTCAAGAATTTCCCTCAGTTTACATAGTGTGTGAATGTTTTAATTTCCAATAAAAAGCAAAAGTATACTTCATGTAGGAACAATTCACATTTTGTAGCTCAGATCGACTGTAGTGCATGATGGACAACTACAAGTTTCATATTTTCAAAATGGATAAGTCACATGAACTACAAGTTCTTGGCATCTTGTAGGGAGCATGACATTCCCCAGTAGGAGCCAATGTTACCACCAATATTTGTTTTAGTGCCTCGCCAACATCCAACATCTTGAAGGTTCGGTTTCAAAAGGAATCTTTGTCATTTATTATCTTCATTTCAATTTGCAACTGTGCGCTTGATCTGAAAAGATATTTTAAAGACAATGGTTGAGTTTTAAAACATGATTTCATTAACCATTTAGGAATTTGATGAAAAAGGAAGAATTAATTATAAAACATGGCATCCATATAAAATATACATATCTATAAATAAGCACAAGAATCAGCAAACCATAACAGCAAAATTCGATAACGGAGTTCGGCAATATCGCCTACGTCTCTGGGCCTTTTGTTTCATTGGGTGAGGATTTCTTATTTCTATTAAAAGCTTAAAAAATAAATCATAAAAGTGTCAAATGGATTACAAACTAATATGGTTGTGTTCTTCTAGATCTCAAGAACCCATCAAAACTGACGACACTAAAAATGGATGAACGGAGCTCCCACAAATGGCCCACAAAGTTGCTCTCCTCAATGGCTTCCCCGCATAAAAATGGTTTTGCCTTTAGAATTATTCAGAATTTTCTTGTGTTGAATCCCCCAAGGCTACCAAGAGCCTCTCGTTTATATAGGCTTGAAGTTGGCAACAAACTCCCAACTTCCCCCTAAGATCTGGCCTAAAAAAGGGCTCCAAATCCTCCAAAAATGGTCAAAATCCCCCAAAACTGGCTAAAATGACCATAAAAATAATATCATATAGTTTAAAATCCATTATTTGGCCAAAATAGGGCGCAACCCCCCGATCCTCGGGCTCCTGGTCACATGCGCACTCCATGTGGCCTTGGGCTAGGCTGGTGCACTGGCACCCCTCCGATCATGGCTCCTGGTCATAAGGCTTGGCCCATGTGGCCACATCCTATACCTCCACATGCTCCCAACTAGATAGACCCCTGATCATTTATCCCTTGGCTACATGCCCTAGTCGGCAGGCTGGCTTGACCGACTGACATAGCCCCATATATTTGTGCCAATGTTATAAACGGTGGGCATATGGTAGTGGTCACATGTTAAAGAGTTGAACTGAGGGCTTGGAGCTACACCATAAACAATCCTATGCCAACTGAGAGGTAAGGTCATATAGTATAGTTATATGGAGTGTATTGCGTCGGGGCTGGGGCTAGGCCCCAGCCCTTAACTCTGCCCAAACTTACAACCATTCAAATTTAAATATATGATTGTGCCCATGGTTTATAAGGAACACTGAGGGTAGGCTGGTAGCTTGACCTTTCCAAGTCACTCACCCAGACCGGAGGTCACGGGTTCGACTCTGATCGAGTCCATAAACTTTTGCCCAATACATCCAACAGAGGGATGCAACATGGTAGCCTAAGACTGGTCCATGTGGAACCATACCATTATCCCACATAAATTCCATGTGTCATACTATGATTCGTCCAGCTATCAACTCTTTCCCAGTCAACTTTCCAGTCCATTCAACATCCACATGTCGTACGAACCTTACCACGTCAGCCCATGCCAACTCGGTTGTACGGACGTACCACATGTCATAATATGACTGGTCCACGCAACTTCCAACACATCACTTCCATGTCACCTGTATGTTCGTACGAACTATACGATTAGATGCCACGTCATCATTGTATGGACTACACAGTCAGCAAAATTTTGCTTGTTTGGAAAAACAAACAGACTGCGATATATTTCGCATACGGTGTCTGTTTGAGCCCATTCAAGTTGTGTTGGGTTAGTATTGATGAGGCCTACGCACATGTCTGTTTTGAAGAGATTCTGAGAACTTTGATTTTTATGCCTTCCTAGACCCATTTTGGCTCCTAGATGAGTGCTGCAAACTCAACTGGGCCCTACAAACTTCACTATGTGCTGCAAACTCAACTATGACCTGCAAACTCAATTGTGTGCTAGTACACAACAAAATCGTATTTTCATCATAAATTTTAAATGTCGATCTGGGTTCTTCTGAAATTGTTTTTGGAGATGAATCATAATATCATTGACTTTCTAACCAAAAATCATTCTGACCCAGTTTGTCATTTGGGAGAAAAGTTGAAATCATCACCTACATGAAAGTTTGCAGGGAATCCTGAAATTGCGCTGCAAACTCTAACAATTTCATAAATCTGAGTTGTAGGAGGGTTGCCACCTGTATGAGGAGGTTCAAATGGGTTCTCATAGATTATTTAGACACCAAGGGACACTTGTATATGATATTCAACTTCACTAAATGTTCATGCAATGAGCTGGCTGCAGTTGCATTTATTCTAAAAGACAGTTTTCAGGAATCAAGGAATTAGTTGGATTTTTTGTTTGCCAAATATCTATAAGGCATAGAATCCAATGCATGGAGTAGGGCATGACCTCCTAGATATATTATTGATGTAATTTTATATTTCATGAGTGAGAGGACTCCAAATAGGGTTTGGGAGAGAGTTATGGGAGAGATTGAGGTAGTTTAGCTATGTATGTTGATTTGTAAGCCTGTTAGGCATATTAGAATGTAACATTTCTTCCATTAGAGATTCATGAGAGTTGTCACTATCAGATTGTGTTTTCTCTATTTTACATTTTACATTTGCATCTTTCTTGAATGAATTTAAGACTTTGAGGGTCAATGGATTTTCATGGGTAGGATATTCATGAGCTGCAAAGGATTTGCAGTGATTGCCTTCTTTCATGATTTATGTTCAAGTATTTTTTTTATTCATTTTGCAAAGAGGATGTTGGCATATGGGTAGACCGAGGGTTCATCTCTAACATCACACCAACAAGCCCTAAATACTGGTCCTTTCGGCAACACCTACGAATCAGATGCAGTCTCACCTGAAGTAGCAATAGGGTGTTGTAGGACACAGGTGTCTACAACCAAAGGAAATTCAAAGTGAATCCAATGTAACAACACAGAACAACCTAGTTATTCTTTATCTCCTTTAAGCCTACTGCATAAGATATATCTCATTTTTAACACAATGATGAAATAAAAAAATAAAAGAAGGCAAAAGAAAACCACATCAATCACATAGAACAACAAGATATACGTGGTTCACCCTCTCCCTAGGGATACGTCCATAGAACCACATTTCTTGATATTATGGGAAAACATACAGTTCTATCTGCGCTCTTAGCTTGCAGATATCTCTCTCTTTATCTCTCTCTTTCTTTCCCTGCCCTACGCACCTAGCTGTAGGGTTGATCTTCGCACCCAACTGAAGATCTTACAATACCAAAGTGCCCTCACACATAACACTTCTCTCCCTTACAACAATAATCACTCGATATCACAACACAACTCTAGCCAGTAACGAACAATGACCCACCTTGAACAAACCTTTCCTCCCTCCTCTTGATCTTTATTTATACATTACAATGACTCTCAGACAACCTTAAGTCAAAACCTAGGTGTCAAAACCCTAAATACCAAAACCCTAGGTGTGTAAAACCCTAGGTCCACTTTAACTCACATTTTCTGGGATTCGTTAGCCTGTCTTTCCATCTTTCCCGTGAGGTGCTCCAAAGCATCCATTGGTGTTTTTTTCCGCTTGTCGAGTTTTCCATGATCTGTCCTCTTTGTTGATCTATCCTCCTCGATCTTCTTGTCCAACAACTTGTTTTCCCTTACTTGGCTCCTTCTTTTCTGCTTCTTTGACCACTTCAACCCAATCTCAGTCAATGTGCCTTCCATGTAGTTCATAATTCAACTTTTCTTTTCCTTTTTCTTCGATTTCTTTCTTAATCCATACCCAAGGGCCAACAGGTCCCCAACACTCACCTATGACTCATCCTGAGTCACTTTAGGTCTGAACCTTCTATTTTAATTCGACTTCATATTGCGCGAAGCAGCCTGTGATTTTTGCTATGTTCCTTCCCACTATGTGCAGACTATCTTTTATGTGTCTGGTACCTAGTTTCAACTACACCTGGTACCTAGACCCTTCTTCTTCTTATTTTACTGAGAGATGTGAGGCAGTTGGTTTTCATAGTACAAATTCAACCGACTCCTATTCACCAAATGTTCCTTCCATTCTCCATCCAAAATATTCAACTACGTAGCTCCTCCTTCTGTAACATAGGCAACCTCATATGGCCCAAGCCAATGTGTCCTGAACTTCCCTAGATGCTTCATGAACTTGTTGTCATATACCAATACTAGATCTCCTTGCTTAAAGGATTTCTTCTTGATGTGTCTGTCATGGTAAGCCTTCTCTCGTTCCTTCAGTACATGCTGATGGAATCCTACAATATATCTGTCTTCCTCTAGTTCTACCAACTGCGCAAGCCTGTTTTGAATAGTGCCAGTGTCATTCATATCTGTAAATGCTGAAATTATTCCATAGGTACTACTGCTTCTAGTCCATAAACCAACTTAAAGGGAGTCTGCATTGTCATCTTCTTGCAAGTGGTTCTATAGGCCCATAACACTATTGGTACTCTCAAATCCCAATCATCTCTATTCACACTGCAAATCTTTGTCAGCATTGTCTCCAAGATGTTGTTGAAATATTCAACTGTACCATTCGCTTGAGGATGGTATGGAGTGCTATTCTGGTGGTGAACTTCAAATTCTTGAGTCAAGGATTCAATAGTCTTATTAATACCTTGATTTCTCATAAGGATCTTCGGGCATCCAAAAGTGGTTATGATATCATCAAATATGAATTGTGCAGTTGTATTTGCACTACAGTCCTTAATTGCTCTTTCTTCTGCCCATCTGGTCAAATATTATGTCGCAGTGATTATGTATCGAGATCCTGTGTGCTTTCCTAGTGAGTTGATAGGTCCCATGAAATCAATGGCCCATTTCTCAAATTCCTGTAAGGTTAGCTGGGTTGCTAAAGGAATATCATCCCTTTTGTAAGGTTTCCCAACTCTTTGGCATACATCGCAGGCTCTATAGTATTCCTTAGCGTCTTTGTGTAAAGTGGGCCACCAGAGGCTAACTCTAAGAACCTTCTGCATTGTTGCTTTTCCTACATAGTGTCCTCCTACGATGCCTTCATGTGTTTCTACTAGAATCAATTGTCTTTCTACCTCCATAACACATCTCCTCAAGATCTCATCTGGTCCCATCTTATATTGTTTTCCATCTATAAGTGAAAAATATCCAACACGGACTACCAGTTGTTTCTTCTGAATGATGGTATATTCACGAGGTGCCATTCCTATAGATAGGAACTGGACTATTTCAGTGAAGTGATCATCAACCTTTCTGATGACCAACAACTGTGCATCTGGTAGTGTATCCTCCAAGCTAGTAGGTTCCTCTTCATGTTCTGACCTAGACAAGTGGTCAGGTCCCTTGTTCATTCTCCCTGGCTTGACCACAATATCGAAATCATATTACTAAAATAACAGAAGCCATATGCATATCCTTCCCCCCAACACTCACTTGTTGACTAGGTATTTCAACGTAGAGTGATCAGTGAACATCTTAAAGTGTCCTCCCAACAAGTAGTGACAAAACTTATGTAGCGCATACACCATGGATAAACCTTCTCTCTCAGTGGTAGTGTAATTTATCTCAATTGTTGAAAGCTTCCTGCAAGCAAAGGGTAACAGATGGTCAATATCTCTTGCTCCTGGTTGTGCTAACATTGCTCCTAATGCAATAGATGATGCATTGACATGCACATGGAATTCCTTTCTCCAATCTGGGAAAACCAGAATAGGCACAGTGACCATTTTTTGTTTCAGTGTGTCGAAGCTTTGTTGACATTCCTCTGACCATTGAAACTGACAATATTTCTGTAAAATCTTCTCCATGGGTGTTTTTATTCGTGCATAGCCATTGATGAACTTTCTGTAGTATCCAGTATGTCCCAGCGTAGTGCGCAACTGTCTTACTGAAGTAGGAGGGGGTAGATCAACAATGGTGGCAATCTTGGAGGGATCTACCAACAACCCCTTGTTACACACAATATGGCCTAAAAACACTCCAAAGGGTGAAAAGAAGATGCACTTCTTCAAGTTCAGGGAAATCTTACATTGCCTGCACTTATCCAACATTAGTATTAAACATTCAATATGATTTTGCAATAAGCTAAAAACAGTCCAATCATCGAAATATGCTTCTTGAAATTTATGTAGAAATTCCTTGAATGCTTCGACCACAACGCTAAAAAACATGGTTGGTGAATTATTAAATCCAAAAGGCATCATTTTGTACTAGTAGGATCCCCATTCTGTTGTAAATGTGGTCTTATGGTGAGCTTCCTTGGCAATCCTAATCTGGTGATAACCTGAAAATCCATCTGTGAAGGAGTAAACTTCTTGTCCTCCCACATTATCTAACACTTCGTCAGTAAACGATGTAGGGAATGGATCATGTAAACATGCATCATTCAGTTTCCTCAAGTCTACACAGATTCTGATCTCTCGTCTCCTATCTTCTTATATTGAACCACCATAGGGCTAATCCATTATGACTCTTCAACAGGTTCTATGATTCCTACTTCCAACATTCTGTCTAATTCAATCTTGACTTTTTGCTTATACTTGGGATTCAGTCTATAGGGTCTCTACTTGATTGGCCTTGCCTCTAGTTTCAAGGGGATTTTAATTTCTCCCATGGGCCCTTTAATTCCCTTCATGTTAGTGAAATTGGTTGGAAACAAGTCCTGATATTCATGCAATAGTTCTGTGATCTTGTCAATAGTGACATCCTCCCAATAATCTCCAACGTTTGCAAGCTTAGGTGCTTTCTCTGTTCCAATATTAACTTTCTTGATTTTAATTGGTTGTCTAATAAAAGGTAGTTTGACTCCTGGTCCTTCTACATGTCTCTGTCCTTCTGTTTATACGATGGTCACATTCCTAGGATCATCGTCTTCATCAACATTGATATTGTAACAACCTTGCAATTTCTGAAGAGGTGCAGTCCATTCATCCTCTTCTCACTCAACAGGGAGGTTAGATGCCTCAAAGACTTTATGTATTACAACCTGTAAATCTTGATCTACTGTAGGGTACTAACTTTCAAATAAAAATGTAGCTACAAAATTATGAGTCATACTGTACCAATCTGTAGTGGTAAGGTGCATATCTTCTTGAAGATACCAATTGATAGGGGTTGTGTCCAAAGTGTTAATGAATTTATGCATCCACTACTCTTGAGGAATGTTGCTCCAGGCTTCCTCACATCTTTGCACATGGTCCTTCGGATAACTTTGACTTGTGTATCTAAACTCGCACCCTTCTACTTGGTCTGAAAAGTGCACTATCATCAAAGTGTGACATTACACACAGTCTGCGATGTTCTTCTTATGCATCCCCCACCATCTCGCTAGCATTGCTTTCAAGGCCTCATCCAATGCCAACAATCTCTGTTGTACTAGTAAAATTTCTTCAAATTCCAATAAGAAAGTTTCTGAATGATTTAAACCATCAATGTGGGCAAATTATTGACTTTTGTGCCAATCCAGTGAACTTCCCTAGTCAATCTAGCACATCTCCGCATAGAAACTTCATACATTTTTTCCTACCAGTTCTCTAGTGCTTCTTCTGAATCTGATGAGCATGCGTTGTCACTTCGCCATCTTAAATTCCCATTTGTTGTAGGATTAATGTAATCATGTTGTCTTGCAGTCAATTTATATATATTCTCTACCTCGTATGCACGGTCATATTCTCTGATGGGTTCTATGTATCTGTGACCTTCATCAGGATCCAGAGGTGCAATGACCCTAAGGCCATCACCTTCAAATTTCATTCTTCTTTTCTTTAAGTCAATAACAGTATAATTATTGAAATCCCAATCAATTCCTAATAGCACAGTATAAGGACAACTATCGTCAACTATCTCAATCACCTCAAAGTCCGCAAACGTTCTTACCCCGTCGATGTTCATAGGGACATGCTCCAGTCTTCCAAAGGGGCTTACGACCTGTTGATTAGCCATCCTGAGCCTGATAGGGGAATAAATCAACTTAGGTTTTCCCATTAGTGCCCAGGTCTGCTTCGTCATAACATTGACTTCTAACCCTAAGTCGAGGACCACATAATCTATGTCATAATATCCAATCTGAGCATTAAGGTGTAGTTCCTTATTTGTCTTTCTCTTTCTAGATACTTGATGTACTTCTTTATTTAGCAGAGGATCTATCCTTCCTATCTCATACCGTCTGATCAAATTTTGTAGCTCTTGTACAACTCTTTCATACTTAATCAAACTAATGCAAGTACATAAGAATTCCATAAGATTTCTTACCTCTTTTCCTTCTCTAGGCAAATCAGACTGATCGAATTCCAGAGGCATTCCACATTCTCTCACTTCTTGTTGTGTATTTGATGAAGAATACTGATCTCTTCCAAATTATTTTCTTGCCTGTTCAAATGTCTTCTTTTCTTTCCTTGGATCAAACACGTGTGTCTTCTATGCAACTCTTCTGCCCCTTGATTCTTATGTAGTCTTTCCTGGGGTCACTATGTATTCTCCTGTAACAACCACTCCTCTAGTGATAACAGTGACTCTGGGATCCTCTCTACTAGGTTATGCTGAGATTAGTTGTACATATTGGTTTCCTCCTCATATCTCTTGAAGTTTGGCTAACAGCATGGGACAATCTTCAATGACATGTTCAAATGAGTTGTAGTAGCTACAAGTGGTACAAGGGTTCTGGAAGTCCCTTTCCAAGTGACCTGGCTGTGCGCAGTTATAAAAAATGATCTGACCTCGACCTCGACCCATGGCTCCTCCTTGTCCTCTTCCTATGAATCCACCATGAGGGTTAAATTTTCCTCTTCCCAGGGAATTAAACTATGCATTATTTCCCTCTTGCTGCATCTCTCCTTGAATCCTATATGTATCCCTTGACCTTTCATGCAAGAGTTTATAATCCCTACAGTCCTTCTCATCATGCCCCATAGATTTACATAATGTGCAGTAAATATTTGTAGGTGTCTGAACATATTTTTGCATGTAATAGAATTCACCAGGGCGATGTCTATTTCTACATACCTCGCACCAAGGTAGAGTAACCTGATTCAAAGGGATCGAAGCTCCAGAGGCCAAGTATTCATGAAATAGGGTACAATGCTCCTTATCATAGCCTTTTGACTTGCATCTGATACACCATATGTCTTCTCTTTTATCTTTTCCCTTGTCTTTCTTCATATCTTCGACCTGTAGAGATAAGCTAGTTAGCTAACTCAAAATTTAACTCATACCTAAGCTAGATTCTCCCATAGGGGATGACTATAGCTTCATGGAGATTTCCAACACCTCAGACTGCAAAGCAACCTTCTATTGCATCAGAGGGACTCTGATGTGTGGTAGGAGGGAAACAATGAACCATTCCTTGTTCTACTCGTCTAGGATCTGAAAACTCAACCGAGCTATTAAGGTCTTAAACCTATGATCAAACTCCCAAAGAGGTTCAACTACTCTCTGCTTGTTTTGTTTCAGTTATGTAATACACTGTGACTCTGACTTGGGTTTCTTGAATTATGCACTCAACGCAGTCTTGATGTCGTTCAACGGTTTGGGTTGTGCAACTCCTTTAAAAAATTTCATGCACCAGCTTAGTACGTGGTCTATCAAGGTAGTACTAAAATGATATCTATTAATAGATTCGTCATTGACTTTCTTAATACTCCATACAACTTCACATAGAAACCAGTGCTAATAAGGATCTTCAGATTTGTCTCCCCTAAATATGGGTAGCCTCATTTCATCTACCATAGATCTTCCTAGGTTTCCTGACTGAGTATGTGTTGAACTACTGGTAATAGTGCTCTGAGTGCTCTGGTAAATCTAGCTACTTAACGCTACTAAAACAACAGGAGTAGTAGTAGTACTTACTTCGACAGTCGACACAGTTCTTGAAGTTTTTGATTCTTCTCGGTGAGGTTCTGCAGTCTTTTCTTCCTCTACCCTAGCAGACTCTGAATGTTCCTCGGTCTATATCTCTTCTTCTTCTCCACTATAAAAACCTTCATCTTGTGCTAGTGGTTCGTGGCTCTTCTCAAACAAGTTCACCAGAGGAACCTCTCTGAAGGTTCTCCCACTATTCATATTTCCAACCTCTGTGTCACTATCGTTGTCTGAGTTCTTGAACATTAGCTTTTCAATTTGACCAACTACTGTATCTTCAAGATGTTCTTCTCATGCAATAGCATCTCGATCTTCAACTTCAAAAAGTGTAAAAATTTTCCTCTAGGTCCTCTAAAGAAATATCTCTTTGATTGTCTATATGACTCTACTCTGTCAATAGAAAACTCAACAATGTACCCTCCAATGGTGCTATCAAATTAGTGATGTATTTCTCTTGACACAGTGTTATCAACTCTCTTGACCTTGTTGATCAACGTCGACGTCCAAACCACCAATGTTCTAGATATGATCTCGAACTGGGTATCTTCTAATCTGGCTAACCACTCGTATATCTCCTTATGAATTACTTCAAAGAAAATCTCGTGTATATCAGTAAAGATATACTTTCCTAACCAGTCTTATGTACTAAGATTAGGGTTCTTGTTCTGGGATTCAACAAATTCCTTTTCTTGTTCTTCTATCCACTTATGAATCTCTATCTTCGATGGAAACAACCTTGACATTCCCTCAAGAAGATCCTGGTCCCGGCAATGGAACCATTTGTTGGCATAGGGGAAGACCCAAGGTTCATATCTAACAGTGCACCAACAAGCCCTAACTACTGGCCCTTTCGACAACACCTGCGAAGCAGATGCAGTCTCACCTGAAGTAGAAATAGGGGGTTGCAGGACATAGGTGTCTACAACCAAAGGAAATTCAAAGTGGATCCAAGGCAACAACACACAACAATCTAGTTATTCTTTATCTCCTTTAAGCCTACTACACAAGCTATATCTCATATTTAACACAATGATGCAATAACATAATAACAAAAGGAAAAAGAAAACCACATCAATCACACAGAACAACAAGATATATGTGGTTCACCCTCTCCCTAGGGCTACATCCACAGAACTACATTTCTTGATATTATGGGAAAAAATACAGTTCTATATGTGCTCTTAGCTTGCAGATCTCTCTCTCTTTCTCTCCCCGCCCTATGCACCCAACTGCAGGGTTGATCTTCACACCCAACTGAAGATATTACAACACCAGAGTTCCCTCACCCACAACACTTCTCTCCCTTACAACAATAATCACTCGATATCATAACACAACTCTAGCCAATAATGAACAATGACCCACCTTGAACGAACCTTTCCTCCCTCCTCTCGATCTATATTTATACATTACAATGATTCTCAGACAACTTTAGGTCGAAAACTAGGTGTCAAAACCCTAAATACCAAAACCCTAGGTGTCTAAAATACTAGGTCCACTTTGACCCGCGTTTTCCGGGCTTCACCAACCCGTCTTTCCATCTTTCCCGCGAGGTGCTCCAAAGCATCCATTGGTGGATTTTTCTGCTTGCTGAGTTGTCCATGATCTGTCCTCTTTGTTGATCTGTCCTCCTTGATATTCTCTTCCAACGTCTTTTTTTCCCTTACTTCGGCCCAATCTCAATCAATGTGCCTATTGTGCAGTTTAGACTTCGTCTTTTCTTTTCCTTTTTCTTCTGTTTCTTTCTTAATCCATACCCAAGGGCCAACAGAGGATCATTTCTTGATGAATATTTCTTCTTAGTGTTATCTACTTCATTCTTCTATTCATCATTATATAGCCCTTTTTTCCAATAGGCATATTGATAGCCTATGATCTGCAGAATGTTATGAGTCCATGCCCAATGGAATGTATTTGCAGATAGTCTGCAACTCTCTTTCTTGCTCTTTCTTTTTAATCCACCAACTATAAAATTGATTTAATTATTCAAATTCTAATGGGTATTAGGATTACACCTACAACAATATAGGTGTGACTTCTAGTGCTAACATTGTCTAATGCACAATCGTTTGAAAGAACCACACAGTCCCCGGATTGTAGCGCTGACAAGTAACGACAACTCCTACGTTTAAAGACCTTGAAATATGTTTGGACCTAAAAAACCCTAAGATTCTCCCAAATTTATGTGATACTCCTTTTATCCCACTTTATTTCACTTTTTGAATCACCCCAATTGGATATTCTAGTCAAAAGATATGCAAATTTCCAAAAAACAAATGGACCTTTTAGAACCATGATTTGGAGATTGTTCTACTAGCTGACCTTTCTTCTGATGTAGCTCTACAATTTCGGCCCTTCTGAGCCTAAATTTCTGCTTGAGGTATCCTAATGTGTCCTCTTTCCAACCCCACAAGTTAGACCAATATTGGGTTCTCCAATAGACTTTTATGATAACTTTCCCAAGATGTGCTAAGTTTTTTCCCTTTCGGGGGAGCAAACTTGTACAGAATTCCACGTGTCACTGTCTTCACTTCAGAACTTGAAATCCCTACCAATACAACTTTGGTCCATAACCTAACCAATGGAATAGGTTTCACTCAATCCGTAGGTTTGTAGCTTTAGATATTATAGTTTTCCCAAGAACACATGTTTTAGAATGAAATCTGGACCAATTGAAAACCATAATTTCCTCAAGGAATAGATTTTAGAGTACAATGAATAAAGGGATGAAATTTGTACAAAATATACTTCACTATTATTCCTTCGTACTGTAAACATTTCAGCCTGAAACCAAGCCGAAAAAAAATGGGAGCGAAAATTCCAAGAAGACTTGTTTCAGACTAGTTTTAGGACTAGTCAAAAACCCTAACTTGAACATAATGTATCTCCAAAAATATAATGAATCGATATCTGAAATCTGGACCCACATTATATCTATATGTCTTCTCTACAACATAGAAATTCCATATCCCGAAACCTTCCAGAAAAAAAGTTGTAGCGAAAATTCTAAGAAGACTTGTTTTGAAGAAACCAGTCCTGAGGATTGTCTAGCTATTATACCAAATGTTAAGAACCAAATATCAAAATAGCATAAACACCTCATAATAAGAACTCAATGCCTTGAAAAAGAGAGAAAATTAGATAATAAGCCTCTTCGAGGGGACAACCTCCTTATACATCATATCGATTCACAATTACAAGATGATTCCAAATGAAAAGGTTTCATTGGTATATATAGGAGACTAGGAGGTACAATTACAACTAATGGACCCAAGCTGACATAAATAAAATAAAAATACTAATGTAATATGCCTCAATTAAGGGGTAACTTGAACACTTCATTTATTTACTAAGTTTTACTTCACATAGAACACTTTACCTTTTTTCTTGTTTTTACAAAGTTTTATGCTAAATGGTTTTACTCCAAACACTTTACATTGTTTCCCGCATATGCTAACTTCCCCATTGAACATTTCACTTATTTAATAAGTTTTACTCTACATTGAACAATTTTCTCTTTTGCTTATTTTTACAAAGTTTTTTGCTAAATGCTTTTACTTTTTTCTTATTATTGTCCTCTTTGCATACACAATAATGCTATTTTTCTTTATTAAATGAATTATCTTTTGACAAAGTTAAATATGGATAAGTATTATTAAGAAAGGAAGCTAGGTCCTAATTTCTCTTTTAAATTTAAGTGGAATTCTAGTTGAAATATAACTAAAAGTTTTATAATAAATTTAATTTTGAAACAATGTATTTAATCTAAATTAATTTATTCAATTAATTTATAATTAAAAAAATCCCTCAAATAAATTGAATCTTATTAATAATGAAAAAATATGTATTTAATTCTTTTAAATCTACGTGGATACAAAATTTCTTTAAATATATAATATTATATCAACATGAAAAATGGTGTTCTCACAAAAATTGAATCTTTTTCAATAATGAAAAAATATGTATTTAATCCTTTTAAATATATCTCTATACAAAATTTCTTTAAATAAACAATATTGTATTAACATGAAAAAACTTGTTCATTTATTTTATATTTGAATATAAGTAGACAAACAACTTTTCATCTAAAATGACTTGTGTTCTAAATTCCAAACCAACATCCACATCATACACCAACATGATAAACATAGCAAAACACATCATGCATCAACATGATAAACATAGAAAAAAATCACATCTAGGTCCACCAACATGATAAACATAGCAAAACACATCATGCATCAACATGATAAACATAGAAAGAAATCACATCTAGGTCTACAACTACACATATAACGAAAAAATGTTACAATCAATTAATTAATGTTAAAAAATGTTATAATCAATTAATTGATATTGTAATAAGAATAATTTATATAACTAGATATTATATGAGATGCACTTATAATAAAGTTATAATCAACATTTTGTTTTCAATCTCTTTTGAAATTGATTTTAAGAATCATAATGATGTGGGATTGGACATATCCACGTCTAAGGTTACCCATGGTGCTCCCTCGATTTTTATTTAAGCAATTTCTCACAGGTTTGTGGAATAAGGTGATGTCATTATTGTTTTTGAATGGCTTCAAAATCTCGATTTTTATTCAAGCAATTTCTCACAGGTTTGTGGAATAAGGTGATGTCATTATTGTTTTTGAATTTTCTCACAGGTTTGTGGAATAAGGTGATGTCATTATTGTTTTTGAATGGCTTCAAAATTATAAGTGAGAAGTTTATTTAATATATATATGATTTTTTTAATATTTGTTAAGATTTTCTTTTAGTAATTGGAAGTGGTAAGTGTGAAAACATTATATTAGATTTTAAAACAAAACTTGAAATAATTTCTGCTTTAAGTTTAGGAAAGTTTATAAACACTTTGGTATAATAAAATCTCTCTTTGTCAAAGGTGGGAGAATGAATCAACATATGAAAGAAGCTAGTAGCATGAAGCAAAACAAGGCTATTCAACTTGGAATTTGCATGATAAGAGTCACTTTCATTCTCTATATGGTATTTTGGAATTTTTGTTTGAAGGTTACAATTTAAGGTCTGAACAATGTGTTGCTATTTTTTTTCTAATTTTTGAAATCTGGTTGTGTTAGGTGTATGGTTTCTTTATTTGGGATTATTCTTCTATTTTTTGGCCATTTTTCTTTGACTTTTGTCTAGTATCCATTTCTTTAATTCTTTGGGTTTCATTGTCAATCAACTAGTGCTTCTAAGCACTTTGGTCACTAAACACTTTTAGGGACATGGTTCGTTTTTCTATTAAGCTCGGAATACATTAGTCTTTTCAATTTTGGCTTCAAAAAACTGACTTTAAAAAACACTGGTATATTAGTGCTTTGGTAATTTTGTTGTTTGGTCTATGAAACAAGGGATCCTTTTAGTGTGTTGGATTTAGGGTTTTTAGAAAACAATTTTATATCAGTTTGAATTACAAAACTCTAACATTTCCAATCATCTTTACTTTTTATATATCTTTAAATGCATTATATGGAAAAGCCAAAAATATCTCCTAAACTCAAAAAATCCAAAAAAATTTAAGCCATCACAACCCCCTTAGTTTTTTCTGTTATTTCATGCAAAATGATTGCAAGAAAAAAGTTTATGCATGCACCCTCTCTGTTGGTTCCACAGCATGCACCCTCTCTCTTGTTGATTCCACAGTAAATAGAAAATTTACACAATTTAAAAGAAAACTCTATCAACAAGTGACAAGTGCACAGTTGGAAAGAAAATATTGCAATGACAAATTCAAACATAAACAGAATATTATAAGACAAGTGATGCCCTACCTTCAACTGGAAGTACAGGTATTTTTAAAAAAGAAAATGTGAAATGGGAGTACAGGGATTTGAGGTTGATAAATAGCAACGTATGTCATTGTTAATAGTGAACGCATCTAGAAGATGTGATTATCTGGTTGGTGATGGTTGTGCTGTTGGCTTCGTCTTGGAGGTTGCCATTCACATCACAAGTCACTTGAAATTCTTTTGTAAAATCATAAAATCACTTAACAAGATCCTTCATGTTTAAGAAAATATAGGTACATCATGGAAGGAATTCTGTAAATTGGTAATGATCAGGTCAGGTCGATGGGCGAGGAGCGTTGGTAATGATCAACGTGTTCAATTTTTTGACCTCATAGCCACACTTTATGGACAAAATAGAAAAGGCTCATTTGAGAGAAAAAGAAGTGCAAGGCTTTACTGAACTAGATAAAATATTTCACCGTCCACATCCAGAAAAGTCACCCTATCAAATATTTAAACATCAATAAACTGAGAGACAAAGAAAGAAGCTTGTTTTCGTGTTACTTATCATATCTGACTCATTTTATTTGAAACTTAGAGAAAAAGAAGCCCAAGACTGCTGGTTGCTTTCTTGTTACTTATCATATCTGACTCAACTGGATTGGATTGAAGAAAGAAGCCCAAGGCTCATTTGATTTGAAACTTAGAGAAAAAGAAGCCCAAGACTGCTGGTTGCTTTCGTGTTACTTATCATATCTGAGTCAATTGGATAAAATATTTCACCGTCCACATCCAGACAAGTCACACGATGAATTGGATAAAATATTTGAGCATTCACATCCACAGAAGTCGCATGATCTTTCGACTCCAAGTCAATAAACTCAATTCACTCTGTACAGCAGCGTTTCCCGGATAACTATAACGACGTACAAATGATATTTGTTCAAGTATATAAATATAACTCGTACGTATTAGTTATATATACACGATAGGTGGGTAAGTGGGTTTTCATTATATGTATATAGATAGTGGACCAAATTTTGAAATAGGTTAGAAGAGTTAAAAGTTCTCTCTAGGCTGAGAGGTGTTGCATTAAGGTTGTATGAGAGCATTATTGTCAAGTTTAGGAGCACTGAGAGTTGGTCGTCACAATGCAATAAAAGATTAAAGCAAGGTTGTCCTTTATCTCCTACCATTTTTGGCATTTACATTGACAACATAGAAGATTGTTTGGAAGTCGCAAGTTGTGTTGGACCAACTCTTGCTAGTATAGTAACCATCATTCTTCTCTATGTTGATGATATTGTTCTTATGGCAATGAATCTCTATGACCTTAATAAGCAGCTTAGAATCCTCAAGGACTTCTTCTCTAGTACACGTATGACTGTGAACACTGACAAAACAAAGGTTATGATCATTAATTCCAACAAGATCGATATTTTTTGTATATGACAATAATATCTTTGAGGAAATGTTTTGATACAAGTATCTTGGAATTGATATCACATGCTCAATTGGAACTATAGCATTGATAAAATGATAAATGAAAGGTGGAAAGCATATTTTGGGCTCGAAAATAATTGTAAATTAGCAGACCTTGGACTATGGGATAAGAAAAAACACNGAATTGGATAAAATATTTGAGCATTCACATCCACAGAAGTCGCATGATCTTTCGACTCCAAGTCAATAAACTCAATTCACTCTGTACAGCAGCGTTTCCCGGATAACTATAACGACGTACAAATGATATTTGTTCAAGTATATAAATATAACTCGTACGTAGTAGCTTTGTATATATACGTAATAGGTGGGTTTTCATTATATGTATATAGATAGTGGACCAAACTTTGGAATAGGTTAGAAGAGTTAAAAGTTTTTTCTAGGCTCATAGGTGTTGCATTAAGGTTGTATGAGAGCGTTATTGTCAAGTTTAGGAGCACTAAGAGTTGGTCGTCACAATGCAATAAAAGATTAAAGCAAGGTTATCATTTATCTCCTAYCYTTTTTGGCATTTACATTGACAACATAGAAGATTGTTTGGAAGCCGCAAGTTGTGTTGGACCAACTCTTGTTGGTATAGTAACCATCATTCTTCTCTATGTTGATGATATTGTTCTTTTTAGATTTCTGTGGTGAGTATTTTCAAAGTTGTTTGCCGGATTATCCGGCAAACAACTTTGAAGATATTGTTCTTATGGCAATGAATCTCTATGACCTTAATAAGCAGCTTAGAATCCTCGAGGACTTTTGCTCTAGTACACGTATGACTGTGAACACTGACAAAACAAAGGTTATGATCATTAAATCCAACAAGATCGATATTTTTTGTATATGACAATAATATCTTTGAGGAAGTGTTTTCATACAAGTATCTTGGAATTGATATCACACGCTCAATTGGAACTATAGCATTGATAAAATGATAAATGAAAGGTGGAAAGCATATTTTGGGCTCGAAAATAATTGTAAATTAGCAGACCTTGGACTATGGGATAAGAAAAAACACATCTTTGAGACTCTTTCCATTCTCATTAGATTATATGGATGTGAAGTTTGGCGATGCAATATCTCTCAAGAATCCTAGAGAAATATAGAACAGATCCAAAAGAATTTTATAACTTATAATCTCAAAATTAAGGAAAATACACTCTATCATGTTCTCCTCATCGAAGCGATCATTTCCCCCATTGAGAGCATAGCTATGATTATGTACTTAATGTACATGAACACGATAAACAACATGAATAACAAGAGACTCCCGAAAATCATTTCACACTCTAGCCAAAATCACCAACCATGATATTAAAAATATTATACAAGATAAATTTAAGGAGAATCTATGGTGCAATAAAGAATTAGAGAATAAAAGAAAATTAAGATGTT
>JZKD02S0110820.1:175283-204501 GCA_000966675.3 Picea glauca | reverse complement strand
TATGATAATTATTGTTATATTAATTTTTTTTATTAAATCTTAAAAAGAATGATAAATAATTAATTGATTTCATTTATGTGAAAATTAAATAAGTAAACTAAATTCCAATATTTCAAAACCTAAAGCTTAAATTCTACAAGTGATAAGAGAAATTCGAATATCCCATCAAAATTCCATAAACAAAAGTTGTGATTATAATATCTCAAAGTCCAAAAACAATTAATCCAATTTCCTTTTTCTAATAGCTTCATAGTGTAGATTACCTTGATAAATAGTTTAGACAGGATTTATGAAAGACTTGCAATAGGTAGCTTAAGAGTATTGTGTCTTTCCTTGATTGATAGACTAAACAGACCTTAGGAACACTTAGAGTCTTGTCTTCCCTATATGAACTGATTGCCTTACCTTTATATTTTGTTACGGAAGTATTTTCAATATGAGTGGCATAAACAATATTTAAGTTGAGAGTTATATTTTGTTAAGGAAGTATTTCCAATACGAGTGACATAAACAATATTTAAGTTGAGAGTATATACTCATAGACTAAACAGAGCTTATGAACAATTAGAGTCTTGTCTTCCCTATATGAACTGATTGCCTTACCTTTATATTTTGTTAAGGAAGTATTTCCAATATGAGTGGCATAAACAATATTTAAGTTGAGAGTATATACAACTCTCTGATTAAACATTACATTAATTAGATTTCGTCTCTCTACTTGTGGTTGAAATTAAACTCTCAATGAGAGTTTTAAAAGGTTAATTTAAACTTTCAACTAAGAGTTTAATTTAACTCAAGGTTACTATAATGCACTATAATGTGGAAAACTTCCTTGCCAAGAGTTTTTTTTGTCAACATAAAGTTTGTTGTAATTTTTAAGAGTTTAATTTAACTCAAGGTTACTATAATGCACTATAATGTGGAAAACTTCCTTGCCAAGAGTTTTTTTTGTCAACATAAAGTTTGTTGTAATTTTTAAGAACATGTAACATCAACAAGGACACACCCTTGTAATTTTTAATATCATTAGTCAAACTTGTTACTAATGGATTCACTTTTAAATATAGTTGTAATAATATGAAAATTGTTGATTTTAGTTAAAAATTACTACTTTTTGATAATTTTGTTCTTTCATTATTATCAAAATCGCTTACAATAAAAATTGAATATGAATATGGTAAAAATCACAATATCATAAAGTAGCAAAAATCAAAGTGGTGTTCCTTGGATTATCCTTTTCATAAGTATATTTTTAGTTTATGGTAATGCTTATATGAAACAAAAGTTGGTGCCCACATAAATGTGTCTATATGACATATTTTTTTGTTTTACTTTATTTCAATGAATGATAAAAAAATATGTCAATTGGGTCTAACATGGGTAGTTGAGATGAGAAGTGTTATCATTGTTCTATTTACCTTGAGCTCTTAATAATTCAATTTACTCTCGGTACCATCCTCTAAATTAGGGGAAGGGTCGGGTGGTTTTCTTCAGGATATGTATTTTAAGAGAAGTGTGGGCTTCTTTAGGATATGTATTTTAAGAGAAAGTGTGGGCATCTTTAGGATATGTATTTTAAGAGAAAGTGTTTTTCATCCTTCAACTTCCTGGTATCACAAAGATGGTAAATTCTTTTATCCCCTAATGTTTTAGGAGTTGTCTAGTGCCCTCTTTCATTATGAGCTCATGAGAGTTTAAAATCCATAAAGGTGGAAAATACCATAATGACTAGATGGAATCCATGGCATTAACTAAGGAAAATATTAGAAAACGATTAATTCCCTAGTCTTTTTTAATGTATTTATGTATGCATGGACTAATTTTTTTGTGTTTCACATATTTTGTAGTTATGCATTTCATATATACTTATTCTCATGGAGCTTTCACTACAAGGAGAACACTTTCTAGCGATGGTTTTTGTGGAGGTTTTGTTGACGGACAAAATTGACAAGCCATCAACTAGAAGAACAGGTCTGGTCCAGGGTTGTCTAAATAACCCAAGACGTTTGATGTAACCTGTTCTGACCGATTTAATGGCTCCGTTAACCAATCTAAGGTCCTAAAATAAAGAAAATGAATAAACTAACTAATGTTAAGATTATATATATATTCTAATATAATTATTGTAAATGTATTTAAGTAGAGAAAGAAAAACATAAAAATATCACTTATGAACAGAATTTACAGGCTGCAAGTTTTAATGGAAACTTACAAAATCAATGTAAAGATAATTGTTTTTGAGAAGAAGATAAAGAAAGAACATTTTAATATTATTTTGTTTTCTAATTAAAAATCATATAAAACTTAAATTAATTAAGTTGTGGAACAAAGATGCACAGATGGTCAAAGCCAATTTGAAGCTCTCCTATTTCACTAATACATAAAATGACAGAAATTAGAATCATGTGAAGCTAACCTATTGTTAGTTTGTTAAATGTGTCCAAGCCTCTGTTTGAACACGAGCATCCATCTACCCCGCCTTCTGAAAGAAATCTGCAGTAGACTTATACTAAAATTTTCCTAAATAAGTTCAAGAAATGTATTGGCAGCCAGAGTTTAATAACAGAATATTGAACACATGTGATACTGTAATGTCTTGATTACAAATGATTACAATTAGAGAAACCTTTGTGTAAAAAATTCATATTTATGTATTAATTAAAACATTCAAGTAAAACCCCAATATCAAAATTGAGACTGATGATCACAATTATCACATATGGAACAATAAATTAAAGAAAACATTTAAAATATCAATTTAAAATGGAATATCAAATGTCACGAAGACTAAAGCTTCACATCACATAACTATTCCAAAATAAAAGAGACGAAACATAAATGAGACAACATTCACATTGGTCTAAAGCCAATTGATAGAAGTTGTTCCATTAGGTTTTGTCAGTCATTTGTCCAGAATCTGTTCCAGGAGAAGATGCCTTCACTTACAAAAGGAAGAGTGTTTAAAGTGTTTTGAAATCCTATCTTCCTATCACCTAGGATAGGATAAGATCTCATGAGATCAAAATATTACAAAAATAGAGGGCCTACAAGCACTCATAACTGAGTTGTTTCTTTTCAAAAATTAAAAAAAGTTTTTCTTTTTTACAAAATAAATAGGAAAGAAATACTAATCATCTAAATGGAACATGTTCCACCTCATAAAATCAGCATCGAGATCAACCGTTTCCTGAAAACGAAACAGGAACAAGTTAGATAAGTTATTTAACAACTAATTACTATTTTTTTTATTTTAAAATGACTTGGCTTCACAATCGAAAGATTATGTAGCCAGTCTTATCTTGGCAAACAAAATCTAATTTTAAACCGATTTGATTCAAAAAGATAACATGAATGTAATAAGAGGGAAAAACCATTTTACCATTTCAACCAACGACTAAACATGGATCAGAATAGCTCGGAATTGATTATGGAATTAACATTGTCTGCGATTCTGATCACTATGTTACTTGTCTTCTTAAGGCGTTTAGCTTGTCTCTCTGCATTTTCTATGAGGTCACGATTTTGTTTTCTCGGTAATTCACTGTGATTTGTGAGTGTTTTAATCTGAGCTTGGAGGATGGGAATATCAGTATAGTATCGTTCAATCGAATGTAGGCAAACCTCACATTGCACAAGAGGAACGATATGTTGGCGAAGTGTACAATTAAGTCTGGTTGTATCAACATTACCTATTACGTGCCCTTGACCAAGCCTAATGCCAATGAACCCATCTTTACCCTCGAGACACGGTGGAAGATTATTAACAAAGTCATACAGTTGAGCAGGATCAGATCTTTGACAATCCAGATCCTCTTCAGCAGGGATGATTTTAAGGATGGAAATTTATTTTAAAATGTAGAAACCTTGGAGAATCTTCCTAATTCTTCATATGCCAACTATAAATGATTGGCGATATTTTTGTAAAAATATTCAAATTTCTAAGGATTTCATATAGTTTTAATAAAAGTTTGGTGATTTTTAAGGTAAAATAATTTTATCCTATAGAAGTTGGGCGAATCATTTTTAAAATAGCGAATCACGTTTTTGGAAAAACCATGGAAAATCAGCCCATGAGCGAAATTTATCCCCTATAATCATCCCTGCAAGTCTTTAGCCAAGAAATCTTCAATTTCGGGATCTGAGAGCTCATTGACCTCTCTCGGGTCGATCGAACTCAAATGAGGTTTAGATCGATTCCTTAAATTTCTCGAAATAAGGCGACCAACTCTTTTGTTCTGAAATCCTAGAGCCATGTGTTTTTGTTTTGCCTGATTGCGAGATTTTTTGATATCGGGTTTTATAGTGGTGTTATGGACATCATCTAATTCATGCATAGGGGTTTCAATCAACTCGGAACTAACATCTTGTTTCTCATGTGAACACTGACTAGGCATTGCCTCGTCTCGAGGGTTTCTATTTAGAGAATATGGCTCGTTATTTAGAATGTCAAATTATTTTCTTATCAGTGGTTCACCCGAAATAGGGGTTTCTACATGAATGGTTGTAGCAAAGCCATTCTTATTAAACATCCATCCCAACAATCACCCAAGGTTGTCAAACGGTGAATCAACAACATTTTAATTAATCCGTCGTGAAAGAGACTGGAGTTGAGGCTCTGTCTCTTATACCTTTTAGACATTTTGTACAAGCTTCTCAACAAATAGAAGGGCACATTTAATTGAAAACCTATGAAATGCATAAGAAATTGTATATGATAGAGAAAAACTAAACCATAACGACCCTCACAGGTCACAAATTTCTTAAGGATCAACAACAAACCATGCCATCTAGCTTTAACCAAAGAAATAGGGATAAATTTCTTGCAACAATTGATTTTCATAGAGGTCATGAGGAGGCTCCATGGCACTTCTTGTATTTTTGAGTTTTTGAACCACTTCTCGTCGGTGGATGGAAGCCCTGTGGCTTCAATCACAAACTCCTCAGTCACTTCTAACTGGATATCTCCAATTTTTGCCTAACACCCATCGAAAGTCTGCACAAGTTCCTTAGCCACATGAAGGTTATAAACTTCGATCCTTTTGATGAAGGCATCCCAACCCTGACCTCTTAAATATTTGATTGCATCATCATGATAGAGCAGTGCTTGGCATCCATTCGGCTCCAATCGAACAACATGGGCCATTACAAAAATGACTGGTCTGTGACAGGGGCGACTCGAAATAGTTTTGGGTTTGGATGGTAGGAGTAAAAGAAACCAATCCGAATGCATAAAATGAAAATAAACAAAACAAAGCCTCTATGAAATCATAGTATGAACATTGAGGGTTCGTTCTTGATTCTTGACCATACCCGATAATGAAAACCTTGCGTACAGAGCATGAAAACCTATAACCCAAAATGAAAGGCTTATCAATTCATTGTTCCAGCAAGATGGATCAAGTATAGGGTACAATAGTTGCACATTAATTTCCATGACTAGCACGACCATAGTTTTTGCAATGGGTTCAAATATATTAAAACAAAAATCTCATAATTCAAATGTAAAATCATCTAAGCATATAAAAGTTATATCAATACCCAAAACATTTCGAAGATAAGTCACAAATGTGTTAGATTTATATTGGGTATAATTATGATGATCTTTCAAAAGAATGGCCTGTATAGAAAACATAATATGAAGCTAAGTTTTCATGTTTGATTCATGCTTTCAATCATGAATCAAACATGAAAACAAAACAAAAATGCAAACTTTAAAGAATCAATAAACATCTTTTATAACCCAGTAATCATCTCAAAATGATAATATTTGCAAGATGAGGTGAAGGAAGGTACATAAAGTGTCGTTTGTTGTTCAATTAATGAAATTGTGTAGGGCTACCAATAGTGGCGACTTACTAGGCGAAGCGGTTATCTCTGCATCACTAGAGAATTCATGTTAGGACAGATCAGAATGGTTGAAAATTAAAGAACAATCGATAGCAAGTCAAACATCCTAATCAAACTCAAAAACATCACACAGTCTAGTGTCAGACGTCCTTCTTTCCAAATGCAATCTGGTGACAAGTTTTAATTACGAGAGAGATGATATTTAGGCAAATGACTCTGATACTGTAGACAGGGACATTGCTACCAATAGGTGTCCATAGCCTCGATAGGGATGCCAATTAACCCACTCTGACACCTCTATCCTGTCGAATAATTATCAATTTAATATGAAGGACATTTTACAATTAATACCAACATTTTATACCTGATAAGTTTCTTGAACTTGACATTGTTTCGTTGCCAGCAGGACTATTCAGTACCCAGACGAAGTTGTCTTAGCATAATGCATGCATTTACCCTCTGCCTGCAAACCTGTTTAGTAACTCAGCGGGTTTACAGACACTTCCCACATATCTCTAGAAGTTATTTACAATTTGACACAAATTTTATGATCTTCAGGAGAGGGGTGATGCTGAAAATTTCAAATTCCAAAACACAACTTAATTTTTTGCTTGACAACCTTCATCATGATCTGAATTTTGACTTCTGATAAGAATAACTTTTCGAGGACAGGAATTCATACTTGAGTTGTTTTCTTTTAAAACAGGGACAATGTAAAGAGATTTAATGATGATCGTATCTTCTCATGATTATAAAGTGAAACCAGAAAGACTATTCTAAACAGGAAGTTTCTTTTGCTAGTCTGAGTTTCAACCATTTACAACACTGATACTTTGAAATGACTTTGATTGTTTCTTTATGATGAGACATTCAGGTTTCCTTTCATGAACTAAATGGTGACCCCGACATAAATTTATTCAGAAAACAAAACAAAAACAAGAAAAATAAAAAGAACCAAAATAAAAAAAAAAACAAAAGAAAATTTAGAAAAGAAAAATATGTACAAAGGTGGATCTGGAATTATCAGGAAAAATACCTTTTGAGAGCTTGGCCATTCACCAGAAAAGTGTTTGGTTGTCCCTCCAAATTGTGTAGACGGAAAGATTTGGGACCTAATTTTTTAGAGATTACGAACGGTCCCAACCACAGATTCTGGAACTTGGTGTGTTCCCCTTTTCCCTTGTGGGGTTTATCCCATTTGAGAATTGGGTCTCCTACCTCGAAGTTTATGTCTGAAGAGGAGTTTGAATCAAACCATATTTTTACAATATGATGATGTTGATCCAACTTCTTCTTCACTTGTGCTCTCACTTCCTCCAGTTTTAACAAGGCATTAATTCACCTTTCCAGAGGAGGACAGTTCTCTTCTTGGACTTTCTGCGATAATTGCAGAGATGGAAGTAAAACATGAGGAGGTAGGATTGATTTTCTCCCATAGACGAGAAAGAAAGGGGAATTACCAACAGAGGTTTTTGGTGTCACTCTATCGGCCCAGAGTGTATTAAATAGTGCGTTGTGTCAGTTCTTGTAATTTTCAGAAACTGTCCTCTTGACAATCTTGATCAAATTTTTGTTTGTTGATTCTACTAGACCATTTCCTTGGGGGTATTAGCTGGCAGAATATTTCAGTTTAATCCCTTTTTATAAAGAGAACACATTCATACCATGGATGATAAATAGTATGCATTATCAAAGACTAAACATTTAGGGATGCCAAATCTAGTAATGATATTCGAATTAAGGAAAGATACTACCTGATTCGTGTTTACCACTTTTAAAGGTGCAACTTCAGACCATCTAGTAAAATAATTTGTTGTTGTAATGATATATTTGTGTTTTTGTGAGGAAGAAGGGTTAATTGGTCCTATGATGTCAAGACCCCACTGCTGAAAAGGTGAATCTACAGTAACAGTCTGCAAAGGGAATGCTGCCTTTTTTACTCGTCCAATAGCCTTTTGGCAGATTATGCATTCACGACACAACGCATGAGCATATTTAAATAACATGGGCCAATAGTACCTGGCTCTCAACACTTTGTGAGAAATGGTGTCTCCACCAAAATGACCACCAGCCTCACCCGCTTGAAGTTCAAATAGTACTTTCCCTGCTTCATCCTTTTCCAAACAACACATAAGAACATCGTCGAATTTTTTTCGAAACAATACATTGTTTATTAATTGGAAAGATGCAGATTTTAGTCTTAATGCTCTTCTGTTTTTAAGATCAAGATAGTGAGGAGAAGATCAATGTGTTAAATAAAATTTGATATCATCATACCAAGAATTAGCAGCAACTTGTGAACAATTGATTTTTTTTCCATTGTTTTGATTTACAGTTAGAGTGTTAATTTGATTTTCATGTTCTTTAACTGAATCAACTACTAGTTTACACAGGCCTTGACCTCTAACAATTTGTGCAGGGGTTATTTTGAGGTCATATTCTTGTAACGACTTCATCCATTTTGCCCGTTTTTCACCCAATTCCTTTTGTACCAATAAGTTTCTCACAACCGGGTAAGGAACGATGAATTTAGTTCTGGATTTCAGCAGGTATGACCGAAAGTGTTTCACTTCTTTAAAAAAAGTATATGCATGTTGATCCACAGCTGGGTAATTTAGCTCTACCTCTTTGAAGGCTAAGATCTTGAAGGCAATGGGTATTTCATTTCTTTCAACATTCTTTTGTGTCAACACAACAACATAAGATCGATTAGAGGCGAAAGTGTAAAGAGTGAAATCTTGGGAAAAATCGAGGCTCATCAAGGAAGGAGATTCTACTATTGCTTTTCTAATAGAATAAAAAGATTGACTTTCTTGGGGTCCTCAAAGATACTGAACATCCTTTTTAATTAAATTCTATAAAGGCCTTACCATTTCTAAGAAACTTGGGACAAATCTTCTGACGAAATTAATTTTTCCTAAAAAGGATTGCATGGATTTTTTGGAAGAGGGAGGGGAGAGTTTAGCAATAGCTTGGGTTCTTTCTAGGTCAATAATCATTCCATCTTTGGATACTATGAACCCAATTAATTTGCCTTGCTCTACTTCAAAAACTGATTTCTTAGGGTTGAGAGATATGTCATACTTGCGACATCATTCTAGGACATCCTTGAGGTGAGACAAGTGATCTTTCTTGCTTTTAGAAAAAATGGTAACATCATCAAGCTAGACCACTACTGATTGATTTATGAGACCATGAAAGGCAATGTCCATTTCTCTCTGGAAATTGGCCCCGACATTTATAAGCCCAAAAGGCATCTTCCTGTAGGCATAAGTCCTCCATGGGGTACGAAAAGTGGTCTTGGGCTGAGCTAGGGGATACATGAGGACCTGGTTATATCCCGAAAACCATCTAACAGAGATATTCTTTCTAAACCAGATAGTTGTTGAAGAATTTGTTCCATTGGAGGAACAAGATAGTTGTCTTTATCAGACGCTCGGTTCAAGTTACGAAAGTCAACACATAGTCAAATTTCACTGTTTTTCTTCCTTACATGAACTAGATTAGACACCCATTGTGTGTCTCACCAGAAAAATTATCTTTGCATTTAGTAGTTTATTCAGTTCTTTCTTGACAGTGGGTTCTAATTTGGGGTGCATATTTCTTAATTTTTGCTGAAAACGCTAAGTTTGTGGTTTCATGGGGATGGCATGTATTATATTAGGGTCAAATGTTTTCAAATCATCATATGTCCAGGAAAAAACGTCTTTAAATTCTTTAAACAATTTAATAAAGGAAGATTGTTCTTGCTCAGTGCATCCTGTTCCCAAATTAATATTTTGAGGATTTTCCTTAGTCCCTAAATTTACCATCTCATAAATCAAAGAAGAACTGTTCATTTTACAATTAACTGACCCTCTAAACTTATCATGCAAGTCATAAAACCTCTCTAGTCTTACAACATATCTGGGGATAGAGTTTACCATATCGGACGTCAATTCAGAAGATCTAGGATCTGATATTACCGTGAAGTTGCAGAGGTTTTCATCATGAGTGCCTTCATCGATGACTTCACCTTGGAAGGTGTCCTCCATATGAAATAAGTTGATAATCTATTGGCCATCATCGAACACTCTCCAATTGGTGATGTTGTCTGGGATCGACGGCCTGAACAACAATTCGATCGAAAATGCATTAGGAGAAAGACCTTCTGCGGGCAATAGTTTAGAAGCAACATTAGCCAATATATTAGCCTCTGAATTACTTAGTCTAGGAATGGAATTTATGTTAAATGCTGAGAATTTTTCATTAAACTCCATACCTCAGTTTGGTAACTTTTCGTATGTGGTGACAAACAATGTATGGAGTTTCTTACCTGCCTGACCACGATTTCTGAATCACCGAATACAATTAAATTTTGTACGTCCATATCCATATCTTTCCTAAGCCCTTGTAAAAGTGCTTCGTATTCAGTGGTGTTATTAGTGCACTCGAACACTAATCGACGGGCAATGAAAGTTTTATTACCTGCGGGATCTATGAGTATACATCCTGCACCGACTCCTTCTTTGGATTTGGATTTGTCAAAGTACAATGACCAGATCTGAGCTTCATCAACAATGTTTTTCAAACTTGGAAAAGATGATGACTGAGTATAGGCCATAATTTATGATTGCTTCCCTGGATTAGTGATAGGGGAAATTTCAATCATGAAGTTACCAAAGAAGGTGTTCATTCTTTGCACTTCAAATGAATTAGTAGATGCAGCAAACGGTTCATTTTCATCATTTAGATCCGTCACAATGTGCTTGAGATAGCGTTCATGATTTATCCTAATTTTATTGGGGTGTCCATTTTCCAGCAGCCATAGATGAGACCAATCTGTGGCAAAGTAACCATGCAACTGTTCGGACCAATCCCTGCTAAAATAAAAACCATAGAATTCAGGGATGTCAACAACAATAATGTCAATAATTTGGTGAACCTTAGGATTAGAAGATAATCTAATCAGAAAATTCTTAAGTTCATTGATTACCTTAACATTCATCTGATCAAGCTGAATGATTTTGAGATCAGAAGGTTGAACTTCTGCGTTAATTTTTTGACACATAGATAAAGGCATTACATTTGATGATGCACCAGAATCAACCATGCAATTATGTACATTTCTATTAAAATTTTCGAAAGTTAACAAAAAAGGAGGGACATTTTTACGAGCGTTAACAACATAATTCTGTTGATTTTTTGTCGTTGTCCCTAAAACAGTTTTATCTACATTTGATACAATTTTTTTCAGCTAGGCCCCTTTTATCTAGAGGCTCAGATGTCGTTTTAGTAGGGATATTTTTTGTTGTTTTAGAACTAATTTTTGTAGTTTTCTTGTTGCTAGGATCGTTGTTCTTACTGTTTTCTACGATACTTTGAAGCATTTTCTGCAGAATAAGAGGAAATTTCAAAAGCTCGAAAACATAAATACTAGCCCTTAGTTTTTTTAGATCTTCAATTAAGTCATATTCTAAAACTCGGGCTGCTAAACTCTGTTTTATTTCATCGTGTTTCGACTGTTTTGGAGGCACATTATTACTCACTTCAGAAGAAGGTTTGCTTTGTGTTTTTCTTCTTGTGTTGTAAGGGTGGACCGTTTCAAAGTTTTCTTGGAAAATACTGTCGAAGAAGTGTCCAAAGATATTGGGGGATGATTCTTCTTCTTTTGCTACTTCTTCCTCGGCTACATCTTCAGAACTTTCGGGAGGGGAAGAAGCAGGATTATCATGTGATTCTAGAATAGTTTGCAAAGCATACTGCAAGCTTTCGAAATTGAGACCTTTAGTGGTCGGATTTGGCCGATTGGGAGGAAAAGGTTTTCTGAAAGGAGGTTTAAAATTTCATTTTCTTGAGGATGCCTCCTCGACTAATCTATTCAAGTCCACGAATTGATTTGATATTTTTTGGAAATCTTTATGCAAGCTTTCTAAGTCTAAAGTTTCAGGTTCACTTTTGGCTTGGGGAGGCCTAGTAAGGATTTCTATTTTCTTTTTAGAGGATGAAGTTGTTTCAACTTCACTCTTGAGATTGTCTTTTAAGATTAATATATCCTTTTCGATTTGGATTTCCTCCTCAAAGTCCTCTAGCAGTGTGTTCTTCTTAAAACTTTTGACCCAAATTGTTATGCTGTTGTGTAGAGCTATGGTGTAATATGAAACAATTAAACTTTCAACGGGCATTGAATCTGTGGGAATTCGATTCTTTAACGTAAGAAATCTCTGGTTAAAATATTTTACTTTCTCCTTAAGGTTCATTTTTAGGTTGGAGAGCTCCATAAACAAGACTTCAGGAGATTTATCATCTCCAAACTTCTCTAAGAAACAGGTTTCAAACTTGTCCCAAGAGACAATGGTTTGGGGTTGTTGGGCGAAATACCACGTGGAGGCATTGCCCTCGAAAGTATAAGGAAAGAGTCTGCATACTACGTCTTCATGCTATACACCTCGGAGTTTAATGGCCAACATAAACTTCTTTATGTGATCTTCAACAGATTGTTTAGAATCTGGATCAAATTTAGGAAACCATTTCTTCGGGTGTTTTGGCAATGGGTGTTGAGGTCCAGGTACAACCACAATGTCTTGATCGAGCCAAGGTCTGGCGAGATTGTTTTGATTTTCCATGGGTGTTGGTGGTGTCGAAGGTTGAGATGGTTCAGACGAGGAACTTCCTTCGTCAGATGACTCTCCTCCCAAAGAGGATGGAGATGAACTAGGTGGGGAAGGTGGGATACCAGATCCTCCAACTCTGAGAGTAGGTGTTTCAACAGGATCAGTGGTATTATATCCTATGGGATTTGAGAATAGACCAGTGCCTTCAATTTGTTCTCGGATATCCGAGAAATATAAGGGTTGATTAAGAGGCCTACCAGGTTTTTTGATACGGGCCAAGGCACTATGTGTCCTTATGAGTGACTAACGAACAATTTCTTGGACATCGACCCCTTGAGGAGCTGGTGTCACTAGCTCAATGGGAAAATCAAGATTATCATTTGAGGTAGTTGTTGTTTCAAGCGTAATGGTGTTGTCTGAATGACTACGTGTTACAATAGGGGAGCGAGTGTGTGGGGGAGGAGTCTTATGACTTCCACGTGCCATCAAGTGAAATCAGGCCCTCCTTCTAGTGCCATTTGTTGATGGGCAAAATTGACAAGCCATCAACTGGAAGAATAGGTTCAGTCTGGGGTTGTCTAAATAACCCAAGTCGTTTGGTGTAACCTGTTCTGACGGGTTTAATGGATCCATTAACCAATCTAAGGTCCTAAAACGAAGAAAAGGAATAAAATAACTAATGTTAAGACTATATATATTCTAATATAATTATTTTAAATGTATTTAAGTAGAGAAAGAAAAACATAAAAATATCACTTATGAATAGAATTTACAGGCTGCAAGTTTTAATGGAAACTTACAAAATCAATGTAAAGATAATTGTTTTTGAGAAGCAGATAAAGAAAACACATTTTTATATTTTATGTTTTCTAATTATAAATCATATAAAACTTAAATTAACTAAGTTGTGAAACAAAGATGCACAGATGATCAAAGCCAATTTGAAGCTCTCCTCTTTCACTAATACATAAAATGAAATAAATTATAAGAATGTCAAGCTAACCTGTTGTTAGTTTGTTAAATGTGTTCGAGCCTCTGTGTGAACAAGATCATCCAGCTACCCCACCTTCTGAAAGAAATCTGCAGTGGACTTATACTAAAATTTTCTTGAATAAATTCAAGAAATGTATTGGCAGCTAGAGTTTAATAACAGAATATTGAACACATGTGATATTGTAATGTCATGATTATGAATTATTACAATTAGATAAATCTTTGTGTAAAACATTCATATTTATGTATCAATTAAAACATCCAAGAAAAACCCTGATATCAAAATTGAGACTGATGATCACAGTTATCACATATGGAATAGTAAATTAAAGACAACATTTAAAATATCAATTTAAAATGGAATATCAAATGTCACAGAGACTAAATTTGCACATCACATAACTATTCCAAAATAAAAGAGACGAAACATAAACGAGACAACATTAACATTGGTCTAAATCCAAATTGCTAGAAGTTGTTCCATTAGCTTATGTTAATCATTTGTCCATAATCTGTTCCAAGAGAAGATGCCTTCACTTACAAAAGGAAGAGTATTTAAAGTGCTTTGAAATCCTATCTTCCTATCACCTAGGATAGGATAAGATCTCATGAGATCAAAATATTGCAAAAATAGAGGGCCTACAGCCACTCATAACTGAGTTGTTTCTTTTAAAAAATTAATAAAAGTTTTTCTTTTTTACAAAATAAACAAGAAAGAAATACTAATCATCTAAATCGAACATGTTCCACCTCACAAAATCAGCATCGATATCAACCATTTCCTGAAAACGAAACAGGAACAAGTTAGACAAGTTACTTAACAACTAATTACTAATTTTTTATTTAAAAATGACTTGGCTATAGAATCAAAAGATTATGTAGCCAGTCTTATCTTGGAAAACGAAATATAATTTTAAACCAATTTGATTCAAAAAGGTAACATGAATGTAATAAGAGGGAAAAACCATTTTACCATTTCAACCAATGACTAAACATGGATCAAAATAGCTCGGAATTGATTATGGCAATAACATTGTCTTCATTTTTTATCACTATGTTACCTTTCTTCTTAAGGCATTTAGCTTGTCTCTCTGTGTTTTATCTGAGGTCACGATTTTCTTTTCTCAGTAATTCACTGTGAGTTGTGAGTGTTTTAATCCGATCTTGGAGGATGGGAATATCAGTATAGTATCATTCAATCCAATGTAGGCAAACCTCACATTTCACAGGAGGAACGATATGTTGGCGAAGTGTGCAATCAAGTCTGGTTATATCAACATTACATGTTACGTGACCTCGACCAAGCCTAATTCTAGTGAGCCCATCTTTACCCTCAAGACAATGTGGAAGATTATTAACAAAGTCATACAATTGAGCAGGATCAGATCTTTGACAATCCGGATCCTCTTTAGCCAGGAAATATTCAATTTCGGGATCTGAGACCTCATTGACCTCAAACGGGTCGATCGTGCTCAATTGAGTTTTGGTTCGATTCCTTAAATTTCTCAAAATAAGGCAACCAAATCTTTTGTTATGAAACCCTCGAGCCATGTGTTTTTGTTTTTCCTGATTGTGAGATTTTTTTATATCAAGTTTTACGGTGGCGTTATGGACAACATCTAATTCATGCATAGGGGTTTCAATCAAATTAGAACCAATAGCCTGTTGCTCATGTGAATACTGACTGGGCATTGGCTCGTCTTGGGGGTTTTCTATTTAGAGAGTCTGGCTCGTTATTTAGAATGTCAAATTGTTTTCTTATCCATGGTTCACCTGAAATAGGGGTTTCTACAGGAATGGTTGTACAAAATCCATTTCTTATTAAAAATCCATCCTAGAAATCACCCAGGGTTGTAAAATGGTGAATCAACAACATTTTAGTTAAGCTGTGGTGAAAGAGACTAGAATCGAGGCTCTGTCTCTTATACCTTTCAGACATTTTGTACAAGCTTCTCAACATATAGAAGGGCACATTTAATTGAAAACCTATGAAATGAATAAGTAGTCGTATATGATAGATAAAAACTAAACCATAACGACCCTCATAGGTCACAAATTTCTTAAGGATCAACAATAGACCATGCCATCTATATTTAACCAAAGAAATAAGGATACCTTTCTTGCAGCAATTGATTTTCCTGGAGGTCATGAAGAGGCTCCATGTCACTTCTTGTATTTTTGAGTTTTTGAACCACTTCTCGCCACTGGATGGAAGCCTTGTGGCTTCACTCACAAACTCCTCAGTCACTTCTAACTGGATATCTCCAATTTTCGCCCGACACCCATCGAAATTCTGCACAAATTCTTTAGCCACATGAAGGTTATAACCTTCAAACCTTTTGATGAAGGCATCTCAACCCTGACCTCTTAAATATTTGATTGAATCATTGTGACAGAGCAGTGCTTGGAAACCATTCGTCTCCAATCAAACAACAGGGACCATTAAAAATATTACTGGTCTATGACAGGGGCGACTCAAAATAGTTCTAGGTTTGGATGGTAAGAGTAAAAGAAACCAATCCAAATGGATAAAATGGAAACAAACAAAATGAAGCTTATGTGCAATCATAGTATGAACATTGAGGGTTCGGTCTTGATGCTCGACCATACCTGGTAATGAAAACCTTGCGTACAGAGCATGAAAACCTATAACCGGAAATGAAAATCTTATCAATTCAGTGTGCCAGCGAGATGGATCAAGTACAGGGTACAATAGTTGTGCATTAATTTCCATGACTAGCATGACCATAGTTTTTGCAATGGGTTCAAATATATCAAAATGAAAATCTCATAATTCAAATGTAAAATCATCTAAGCATATAAAAGTTATATCAATACCCAAAACATTTCGAAGATAAGTCACAAAAGTGTTAGATTTAGATTGGGTATAATAATGATGATCTTTCAAAAGAATAGCCTGTATAGAAAACATAATATGAAGCTAAGTTTTCATGTTTGATTCATTCTTTCATTCATGAATAAAACATGAAAACACAAACTTTAAAGAATCAATAAACATCTTTTATAACCCAGTAATCATCTCAAAATGATAATATTTACAAGATGAGGTGAAGGCAACTACAACAAGTGTCATTCGTTGTTCAATTAACAAAATTGTGTAGGGTTGCCAATAGGTCTTTAGTGTAACAAAGTTTGCCAAAATTTTCAAAAAAAACTCCACTACAACCTCCTCTATTGTCTGTGAAGGTTTTAGCAGATGTTCTATATAACTAAAAAAAATTGGGCGGGAAAAAGTTGTAGCGGAGGCTTTTTTTTGGTGTGTTTCTTGGAAAAATGCACTAGTGCACTATTGAAAAATAGGCACTGGTACATTAATATAATAAAATGCACCAACAAGTACTCCTATACCTAAACCCCTATGGTGCATTTTTTCATCTTATGCATAGCACTGATGCTCTTATAATTACTACGCATAGGTTCCACATTCTTCTTTTATGATGCACCAGTGCACTTTAGGATTTGTCCTTCCTAGTGTGGTCAAGTTATAGTTAGCATCGACATGCTTTAGGATTAGTATGTCCCGGTGCAGTTAATTTATAGTCAGCCCCAATGTGATAATTTTCTTTGGAGACCCGGTGCATTTAATATAAAATGTTCCTCGGTTCTTCCGTAATTTGTACGTACCAATATGTCGACAACATTATTTTTAGTATGCATCAATGCGTATAATATAGTAAAGGCACCAATGCATAGATAATATTTAGCTGCATGTTGTGTATAATAAACATAATGCGTCGGTATGATAAACATTTTAGTGCATCGGTTAATATTTCAAACATGAGCACCGTACAATTTTGAAGCAATAAATATTATTGTACATTATATCATTTACAGAACAATGTGTTTTCTCAATAGTACATGCTGGTGCGTTATTATCATTTATATGTACTAGTGCATATGTCTCATCAAAATGAACCAATGTCTATATTATGGATCTAGTGAGTTCAAAAGAATACAATGCACTGATATGTATATATTTCAATTCATTGTTTTTTACAAATTTTCAATAAATTATTTCAAAATCAATTTTTTTTTAATAATTGTATTGCTTCATATTAATGTTATTTCATTTCGATATAATGATTGCATTAATGTGTTATCCAACCAATTAAACATTTTTTTATTTGTATCAATGTAAATCATCCACATATTATTTATTCAAGAATGCAACATTTTACAACATTCGACAATGTAATGAAATAAGAAACTCATTTTATTATATATGAATAAGAGACCCATTGTCATAAAAAAGGGACAGCGTAAAGGTCTATTACAATAATCAAATTGAAACTAATTTGTAATTGTTACACTTATTGGTAACATGTCCTCATGCAATTGGGACAATATGTCAACTACATTAAAGAAAACCCCTGATTTTCAGAGACAAATATTCCAAAACATACAACTTGCAGTAACATTCAATTATATTGATTTTCATTGATCATTTGAACTGTTGACATTGCTCGAGTTGCGTACATGCCTCATTTCTTCATCATTTTTACATGATATTGTACTTTGATTTTTTAACATAATGTTTTCTTGATGATCGACTTGTTTTTTATGTTTTTCCTCTTCATCTTCCATCTACAAACATAGAAATAAATTGTAATAAGTATATCGACATTTATGTATAGTAGAATATACATGATTTCATAAATAAATAAAACATACATTAGCACCAATTATTTCATAAACAATACACATTATTTCAAAGCCATGCTTCACGAATTATCTCAAAATGTCCTTTGATGTATGCATTCCATACTTTGTTTCGTGCATGTTTAATACGACATGACAAMGCATAGTTGATATAATCATTATAAAGTTTTTGTTTTTTTTTTAATTAATTATAAAACAAGGAAAGTTAAACAACATAGCTACTTACAAATTGTTCAATTCAAATTTCATTCTTCAACATATACTAACAACCCATACTTAACCCAATTTTTATCAATTCATGGGTTGGCTCCTCTTTGTATGTTATCACCTAGTAGAAGACATCCATGGACAAGTGTAAATTAATTATTTAAAAATGACTTGGCTATAGAATCAAAATATTATGTAGCCAGTCTTATCTTGGAAAACGAAATATAATTTTAAACCGATTTGATTCAAAAAGGTAACATGAATGTAATAAGAGGGAAAAACCATTTTACCATTTCAACAAATGACTAAACATGGATCAGAATAGCTCGGAATTGATTATGGCAATAACATTGTCTTCATTTTTTATCACTATGTTACCTGTCTTCTTAAGGCGTTTAGCTTGTCTCTCTGTGTTTTATCTGAGGTCATGATTTTCTTTTCTCAGTAATTCACTGTGAGTTGTGAGTGTTTTAATCTGATCTTGGAGGATGGGAATATCAGTGTAGTATCATTCAATCCAATGTAGGCAAACCTCACATTGCACAGGAGGAACGATATGTTGGCGAAGTGTACAATCAAGTCTGGTTGTATCAACATTACATGTTACGTGCCCTCAACCAAACCTTATGCTAGTGAGCCCATCTTTACCCTCGAGACACTGTGGAAGATTATTAACAAAGTCATACAATTGAGCAAGATCAGATCTTTGACAATCTGGATCCTCTTTAGCCAGGAAATATTCAATTTCGGGATCTGAGACCTCATTGACCTCAAACGGGTCGATCGTGCTCAAATGAGTTTTGGTTCGATTCCTTAAATTTCTCAAAATAAGGCAACCAACTCTTTTTTTATGAAACCCTAGAGCCATGTGTTTTTGTTTTTCCTGATTGTGAGATTTTTTTATATCAAGTTTTACAGTGACGTTATGGACAACATCTAATTCATGCATAGGGGTTTCAATCAAATCAGAACCAATAGCCTGTTGTTCATGTGAATACTGACTGGGCATTGACTCATCTTGGGGGTTTCTATTTAGAGAGTCTGGCTCGTTATTTAGAATGTCAAATTGTTTTCTTATCAATGGTTCACCTGAAATAGGGGTTTCTACAGGAATGGTTGTACAAAATCCATTTCTTATTAAAAATCCATCCTAGAAATCACCCAGGGTTGTCAAATGGTGAATCAACAACATTTTAGTTAAGCTGTGGTGAAAGAGACTAGAATCGAGGCTCTGTCTCTTATACCTTTCAGACATTTTGTACAAGCTTCTCAACAGATAGAAGGGCACATTTAATTGAAAACCTATGAAATGAATAAGCAGTCGTATATGATAGATAAAAACTAAACCATAACGACCCTCACAGGTCACAAATTTCTTAAGGATCAACAGTAGACCATGCCATCTATATTTAACCAAAGAAATAAGGATACCTTTCTTGCAGTAATTGATTTTCCTGGAGGTCATGAAGAGGCTCCATGTCACTTCTTTTATTTTTGAGTTTTTGAACCACTTCTCGCCACTGGATGGAAGCCTTGTGGCTTCACTCACAAACTCCTCAGTCACTTCTAACTGAATATCTCCAATTTTCCTCCGACACCCATCGAAATTCTGCGCAAACTCTTTAGCCACATGAAGGTTATAACCTTCAAACCTTTTGATGAAGGCATCTCAACCCTGACCTCTTAAATCTTTGATTGCATCATTGTGACAGAGCAGTGCTTGGCAACCATTCGGCTCCAATCAAATAACAGAGGCCATTACAAATATTATTGGTCTATGACAGGGGTGACTCAAAATAGTTCTAGGTTTGGATGGTAGGAATAAAAGAAACCAATCCGAATGGATAAAATGGAAACAAACAAAATGAAGCCTCTGTGCAATCATAGTATGAACATTGAGGGTTAGGTCTTGATGCTTGACCATACCCGGTAATGAAAAACTTGCGTACAAAGCATGAAAACCTATAACCGGAAATGAAAAGCTTATCAATTCAGTGTGCCAGCGAGATGGATCAAGTACAGGGTACAATAGTTGTGCATTAATTTCCATGACTAGCATGACCATAGTTTTTGCAATGGGTTCAAATATATCAAAATGAAAATCTCATAATTCAAATGTAAAATCATCTAAGCATATAAAAGTTATATCAATACCCAAAACATTTCGAAGATAAGTCACACAAGTGTTAGATTTAGATTGGGTATAATTATGATGATCTTTCAAAAGAATAGCCTGTATATAAAACATAATATGAAGCTAAGTTTTCATGTTTGATTCATTCTTTCATTCATGAATAAAACATGAAAACACAAACTTTAAAGAATCAATAAACATCTTTTATAACCTAGTAATCATCTCAAAATGATAATATTTACAAGATGAGGTGAAGGCAACTACAACAAGTGTCATTTGTTGTTCAATTAACAAAATTGTGTAGGGTTGACAATAGGTCTTTAGTGTAACAAAGTTTGCCAAAATTTTCAAAAAAAACTCCACTACAACCTCCTCTATTGTCTGTGAAGGTTTTAGCAGATGTTCTATATAACTAAAAAAAATCGGCGGGAAAAGGTTGTAGCGGAGGCTTTTTGTTGGTGTGTTTCTTGTCAAAATGCACTAGTGCGCTATTGAAAAACAGGCACTGGTACATTAATATAAGAAAATGCACCAACAAGTACTCCCAGAACTAAACCCCTATGGTGCATTTTTTCATCGTATGCATAGCACCGATGCTCTTATAATTACTACGCATAGGTTCCACGTTCTTCTTTTATGATGCACCAGTGCACTTTAGGATTTGTCCTTCCTAGTGTGGTCAAGTTATAGTTAGCATCGACACGCTTTAGGATTAGTATGTCTCGGTGCAGTTAATTTATAGTCAGCCCCAATGTGATAATTTTCTTTGGAGACCCGGTGCATTTAATATAAAATTTTCCTTGGTTCTTCTGTAATTTGTACGTACCAATATGTCGAGAACATTATTTTTAGTATGCATCAATGCGTATAATATAGTAAAAGCACCAATGCATAGATAATATTTAGCTGCATGTTGTGTATAATAAACATAATGCATCGGTATGATAAACATTTTAGTGCATCAGTTAATATTTCAAACATGAGCACCGTACAATTTTGAAGCAATAAATATTATTGTACATTATATCATTTACGAAACAATGTGTTTTCTCAATAGTACGTGCTGGTGCGTTATTATAATTTATATGTACTAGTGCGTATGTCTCATCAAACTGAACCAATGTCTATATTATGGATCTAGTGAGTTCAAAAGAATACAATGCACTGATATGTATATATTTCAATTCATTGTTTTTTACAAATTTTCAATAAATTATTTCAAAATCAATTTTTTTTTTAATAATTGTATTGCTTCATATTTATGTTATTTCATTTCGATATTATGATTGCATTAATGTGTTATCCAACCAATTAAACATTTTTTTATTTGTATCAATGTAAATCATCCACATATTATTTATTCAAGAACGCAACATTTTACAACATTCGACAATGTAATGAAATAAGAAACTCATTTTATTATATATGAATAAGAGACCCATTGTCATAAAAAAAGGACAGCGTAAAGGTCTATTACAATAATCAAATTGCAACTAATTTGTAATTGTTACACTTATTGGTAACATGTCCTCATGCAATTGGGACAATATGTCAAGTACATTAAAGAAAACCCCTAATTTCTAGAGACAAATATTCCAAAACATACAACTTGCAGTAGCATTCAATTATATTGATTTTCATTGATCATTTGAACTGTTGACATTGCTCGAGTTGCGTACATGCCTCATTTCTTCATCATTTTTACGTGATATTGTACTTTGATTTTTTAACATAATGTTTTCTTGATGTTCGACTTGTTTTTTATGATTTTCCTCTTCATCTTCCATCTACAAACATAGAAATAAATTGTAATAAGTATATCGACATTTATATATAGTAGAATATACATGATTTCATAAATCAAAAAAACATACATTAGCACCAATTATTTCATAAACAATACACATTATTTCAAAGCCATGCTTCATGAATTCTCTCAAAATGTCCTTTGATGTATGCATTCCATACTTTGTTGCATGCATGTTTAATACGACATGACAAAGCATAGTTGATATAATCATTATAAAGTTTTTTTTTTTTTTAATTAATTATAAAACAAGGAAAGTTAAACAACATAGCTACTTACAAATTGTTCAATTCAAATTTCATTCTTCAACATATACTAACAACCCATACTTAACCCAATTTTTATCAATTCATGGGTTGGCTCCTCTTTGTATGTTAGCACCTAGTAGAAGACATCCATGGACAAGTGTAAATTAATTATTTAAATATAAATATCACAACAAACATGAAATCTTAAGAAAGGTTGATAACATAAATGTTCACAAAGTTTGCAATCAACCATTTTATTCCTCGTCGTCTTGTCTTATGTGATGAATGGATTCTATTTGTTTCTCTTTTCTGCAACAAAACAATTGAAAATTATTATTTCACATGATACTTAAACTCAATGTACAAAAAAAAATAAAAAAAAATGATTACATACCTCTGATGTACATTGTAGTTGGGATGGCTCCTCTTGTGACATAATTATGTTCATTTCTTTTAACATCTTCTTCTACACTTTTTTGGACATCCATACCGACATATCTTTGTTTTCCCCTTGTTTTTCCCTTGAAATTTTCAAAATATCCCTTGAAAAAAAAATATAAAAATTATTATTTAAAAAAAAAAGTTCTCGATGCGTATATTAAGATAATTTGCATCGGGAAATTAACAAAACTTGTATGCGCCAGTGCGTCATACATACATACATACATACATACATACATACATATGCATCGGCATAGTATAATATTGTTGTTGTGAAATACACAATGATGTTATTTACAAACAAATACGATCTGGTGCGCTTTCGCTTACTGTGTACAGAGCGCACTGGTCACCGCAAAGGAATTTTTTAAAAACAAAAAGTAACAATGACATGACTGTTTAGGATCCAATGAAATAATTGATTTCATTGCAATGGATAGGAAACACCCATATATAAATAATCAAACCCTATAAAGAAATGGTGCTTATAAAAAATCTTCTCCTGAAATATAGAAGGAGAAAACAAAAGAACAGTCAGGAAATTAGGGATTCCAATACTGAAGGTAACTATGAAACCATTTTTTTTCCTTTGGGAATCACAGAAAATTGTTTGAATAAAATAGGAGAATAATCAATATGATTAATATAATTAAATTGTATGCTTTGAATTTTTCCTCTGCAAATTTCTATGTGATCTACAATACTCCCCCTCAAATTTGGCTCTTAAAAACAAATTCACTCACTTGGAAATCTTTGTTGATAAATCTCTATCGCACAAACATCCTCTCTAAAATTTGGAAAACAATAAAATAATGAATATTATTTTCCTTTATAAATATAAAAACTCAAAGTCCCACTCATTTTTTCGTTGTATATTTCGGCACATTGATGATAAACACATGCATTGTTTTTTTTAGAAGTTACATTTTTCAATACACTATTTTGTGTGTAGTGCACCGGTGCACTATTATGTGTGTAGCACACTGGTGTGGTATTCATAACACACCTATTTATTTTTGTAATAAATTTTAAAGTATTTATAGTAAGCACATATTATTTTTATAACTTGTTTCATTCGGTGTGACAGATAGTTTGAAATGCACTGGTGTGACTTATAATTAATAACACACTAGGGAAGTGTGTAAGTAATAACACACCATAAGATAGTTACATTTTCATAATACAAACACAAACATCTATTTTTAAAGTTTGTGGAGGAAATAACGAAGGTCATTCTTCAGTGCTTATCTCAATTAAACACACTGGTGTGTTTTGTTTATACATACGCATCAATACATTTTCAAATGATAAAGCACATCAATGGAGGAGAGGGAAGTGGATACAATGAGTGTGAGAGAGAGATAGGGGGGATACAGATTGAGGGGGAGAGAGGGGTTGATGCAAGAGAGAGAGAGGGGGGGGATATAGGGTGAGAAGAGGAGGGAAGGAGAAAGAGAGTGAGAGAGGGCTTGAGCATAAAATTCACATTTTCTATGTTCGAGGAGGATATTTTCAGGGATCAAGTAACGGTTTCATATTTTGTAAATCCAAATTGAGATTTTGTGTATAGCTAGGCGAAGAAAAACAATGATATTGTAGAATAAATAATTATTTTTAAGTATGTTTTCAAGTTATAAAAGTTATTCAAAGTTATTTTTAAAGTTAGATTGTTCTATGCTACCCAATATGATGGTTTTTGGCTCAAATGCAGAAAAACAATAATGATAATATCAAATGGGAATTCTTCATATTCCAACATCACCTCATTATGTATCTTTGGAACTCCTTCAAGTTATCTCACGTTGAGTGTAGTATGTTTAGATTTTATTGATAATTTATTTATCTCATTGAATTTATGTTATGTATGCAGGTGCAGATTAATAATTGTTCATTATATTTTGTAGGATCAATATTCAAGATAGAGTTCAGATGCTCAAGCTATTTCTGTGGTCCCAAAATTCCGCAAGCTCTTATCAGGAGAAATATACCACAATCACATGTTTGATGAAAATGGACAACTTATTTACCCTACCAATCCTAACATTCCATCTTCCAACAACCATCTTGGGTCAATGGTATTACATCGTGAATGTGATCTATTTTCTGTAAACATCCCCATAGGGCATAAGAAAAACATGTATGAGTAATTGTATTTTTGGATTTTCAATGGAACTAATGTAAATGTGTTTCTTAATTCGACATTTGTTTTATAAAGGGGTTGGTTTCATGTTTATTATTGAGAATAAAATTTCCATGCTTCTAATAATTGTTTGGTATAATGTTTGAACATATTGAAAGATTTGTGTTACTAATATTATCAATGTAATGTTAAATATTTTTACAATCAGGATTATGATGACGAGAAAACTATCTACCATCTATCATTGCACCCCATTATGATGTCAAGTTGTGAGCTTGTTGCTAAACAAAAAATATCTCATAGAGGAAGCATACTGAGAATGGTTGAAACAACCACCTATTCAATTCCCACTACATCCTGAGTCACCAATTCAAAACATCGACAGTAAAACTAGTTCTTCACATGTTGGGGACGAAGGAAATGATATAGAGGTTGGTATGGATGATTTATTGAAGGATACCTAGGCTATGGAGAGAATTTTGTCAAATGAATTCCAGGAAAATGAACTAGGGGATGACGTTGATTTTGTAGATACCTTCTACGAAAACTTGAAATTTGCTTCCACCACGCCTCTATTTGGTCCAGTAAAAGAGTCTGCAAGGTCTACCCAGATAGGGACAACAATGTTACTGTACAACTTGAAATAAATGTATAGTATGCTAGATGTGTGTTTCAAGACACTTTTGATGTAACTAACCATTAAGTCCCCTAAATGTTTAAGGAATCTTGTCACACAATGAAGGAAGAAAATAGTAGATTTTGTTCATGTTTAATGATAGTGTAAATTTCTATTTCCCACTAATTGCAGGCTATTCAAAGATAAGGTACTTCTAAGTGATAATTGTTTTCCCAATAGTTGCATAGAGGAAAATAAAATGTTTAAAATGTGGGGTGTTGAGTACATATCATACCATGCATGTTCGAATAATTGTATTCTATACAAAAATGAATATGCAGACAAAGACATATGTCCAAAAAGTGGTCATGAGAGGTACCATAAAAAAATAAAAAAACAAGGGTAAGGCACATGGTCCTCCTCATAGGATATTTGAGGCACATGCCTATAATTCCAAGGATTCAAAGGCTCTTTCATTCCAAACAATTATCCAAGTTGCAGGGGTGGCATGCCTCACATAGAAGTGAGCCAGGAATTATGTGAATCCCAACATATTTAATAGTCATGAAGCATATAAAGGATACATGGCCTGATAAATTCAAGGATGAAGTACATAGCCTCTAATTGAGCATAAATATGGATGAAGTTAACCTTTATTCCCTCCAAAAAACAAATTATTTTGTTTGGACAGTGGTAGTGATCAATAATAATATCCCACCATTGTTGTTCATGAAGAATGAACATCTTATGTTGGATCTTATAGTCCCAGGTAGAAGACAAGTGAAGAGAATGGATTTATACCTCCAATCATTGATCGATGAATTTAAGAAATTATGGGAAGGGATACATGTATATGATGTATCAAGACCCATCCCAATGGAGATTTATTTTACATTATGTGGAATATCTGCGTACACCATGTACAATTATCCATGACTAGGAGTTTTCTATGGTAAGCATGTTCATCGATTTGTTTATATATGTAATTTTATTTGGCATACTTTATTTGGTGCAACTATACTTTTGAAACTAACATGGTCTTGTAACAAAAGGGCATCATGGATGTAAATGTTGTGTAGCTTATATAAAGGCTAAGTGGTCCAATAATATATGAAAGTTGGTGTGCAATTGTTTGAGGTTATTCCTCCCAGAATACCACCCTTATAGAAGAGTTTCATCTACTTTCAATGGTAAACCATAGAGAACCTAGAGACCTGGAATAATGACACAGACAGATTGGAATAGGGCATATGACACAAAGAAGGAGAAGGAAATAGTAGAATTCTTTGATTCAAATGGGGAACCTATGTTTGATGATCCTGAATGTTTTGACACATATGTTGAGAAAATTCCCATTTGGATGAAAAGGAAATATGTATTTTATGAGCTTCCATATTGGGAGCATCTTAATATTTTCCACTTACTATATCCTAAGCATATATTCAAAAAAGTTTCATCTTCTTTATGGCGGCACATATCATGGAATAAAAGAAACACAATGGATGTTAGGAGAGATATTATTTCTTCGAATACTAAAAAGAGGAATTGGCCAAGAAACACAATTAGAGGAGAGGATGGTCCCTCTTGGTCTTTTAAAGAAGGCGATGTCCCATGGATTTTGAAGAAACATGATCTTTCTATGGTGAAGTATGTTATATTGGGTGTGAAGGCACCCTCTTTATATGGGTCGACTCTATGACATTGCTTCAATGTAGATGAGAATTTTTCAAGTTTTAAATCACATGACCATTTAAACCTTCTAAGGGAATGTATGTTGAATACATGATTCTTCTATTTCTATACTGATATCGATAAACATTGTTGATTAAGGTTGGTTGTCATTGATGTCAACCCTTGAAGAAAGCCCCATAGCACAAAGGTTTGGGCAATGGACCCAATATTGTTTGATATAAATATGACTCATTATTGTTTTTTCATGGTTGATAAGAAGTAAATATGGATGAACTCCAAAGTGGTTCCCTTATGGTGAAAGCCCTCACGGGAAGACGCTTTGTGGAGTAAGAGAACCCATGCTTAATTGTGGAATAATGAGATGAAGGAAAGTAAACTTGTCAGGGAAAATACCCTATATGGATAGTGCTTGTCATGTCATTTTTAGTGGTATGTGGAACGTCACATAATTCATCACGGTTAGAGAGTTGTGGCCATGAGAAGTTGGAGACCCCAGGTTTGGGTAATGGACCCAAGTTTGTTTGATGGGTATGGATAGTACATGTACTATTCTATATGGATAGTACATGTCATGCCATTTTTGGTGGTATGTAGAACGTCACATAACTCCTCACGGTTTGAGAGTTATGGCTTTACGAAGCTGGAGGACCCTCATATGTCATCTAGAAGCCCCAAAAGGTCAAAGTAGTCAAAGTTGTTTTAAGAGATTTCAAAAGGTAAATAATAAAGTGAAGTGATGAGTGTATTATAATTCAAAGTGAATACAAAATAAATTATTTCAATAATAAATTTAATGGATAAATTAGAAGTGGACCCAACCCTAAAATAAGGAAAGTGGGCCAAATGACCTAGAAGTTGTTTTTAAGGAAGCTACTTGAAGAGTATAAATAAGAGGCAAGGCTCTCTCATTTGAATCACACTTGATCATATTGAATATATATATGTGTCTAAGGTAACCAAGGATATCTAAACCTAAATTCTGAGTTAAGGTGAAGAAAAGAAGGCCAAAATGCAAGGAAGGATAAATTCTTTTGATGATGCTTTCTAAGGTATGTTATTTACAGGTCATCTCACCATTTTCACTATAACATTTTTTCTATAGTGATTCAGACCATGAAATTTCTATGCAAGTGCAAAAACATATCCAAGTATATGTGGTAAAAAATTCAGCTTGTGGGTCGTTGTGTTTTGGGAGTTACACTCCGTGTAAAATAGGGTTTATGGCCAGTCCTGAAACTAGTCAAAATCAGGTGTTTCGAATAAAAATGTCATAACTTCTTCATAAAAGATCCACATTTAGTGAGACCAAATGTGTTGGTTAGAGTACAGTCTGTAGTATTTTTTGTAATAGTTTCATATCAATTCATCAAAAATTTTATGTGGGAAACGCTCTACAAGGTCGCTCTCTAGAATAAGCCAAAACTCAGCAAGGTATGCCATTTTTGCTATAACTCCTTTTCTGAGAGGTTCCAAGTAGTGACACTTGGAGGAATTACATAAAACACAATGAAGAACATTGTGTATCAGTTTCAGATCTTTATACATTATAGGTTCAAATTTATTATTACTTCAAGTTAGGGTTATTGACTAATCCAACACTAAGCATGTGAGACTAAAGAAAAGTTTGATGAAAATCCTAGTCTCTTGTTTTTAAAGTTAAGGAAGGTTTGCAGGAATATGATAATATAAACCAGGTCTATTACATAGCTACAAATTATATTTAGATGATGAAATTGATGAGGGCTTTTGGTTGAGGTACATGTTGAGTACATGGTTGAGACAAGTAGTTGATGAGTTGGCACATACATGAGGTGTATAGT
>JZKD02S0110820.1:100648-112714 GCA_000966675.3 Picea glauca | reverse complement strand
AAGGTTTAGTCCAGGGGACTAGCGAAAGCTGACGTCATATCGGGATATCGGGGATTCCGAGGACCAAATGCTTACGTATTTCAATGTTGTGATATTTGAAACCTCGATGGACAGGCGAGATTCTTTTGGAGGATCTCCGAGTCTATCCTTACCATTCGATGTGGGGCAAATACGTCAACTTCATCCAGGACGTGAATAAGCGATAGGATAAGCGACAGGCGGATCTGGACGGCCAGAGTTCAACCGCCCAGCTCTATGGCTGACGTTCGATTCCGGACCCCCCTTTCTATTCTCCCTTTAATTGGGGGGGGTCCGAACTTGGGCGCGCCACTCTCGAACTGGCGAAACTTACTCCGTGCCATCAACGGTTTCCCAGTGGGTTCCGGACCCCCCCATGCCATTCTACCTTTAATTAGAGGGGGGGGGGGGGGTCCGGAATAGTGTGGTGTGTGAAGTGGGGCCCCTCCCTATCATGACGACCCTCGTGTCGCATTCCCCTTTTTGCCACCTGTATTATACCTAAACGCGCAATGCGGCTTGTTCTCATTGGTGGTTCGTTACCCCTGTAGAGGACTGTTCCTATTGGCCATTTGTTGACCTGGTAGGAACTCGTCCCCATTGGTCGAGCACATAGATATTACTGTAGCGTCGAAGCGCAAAATACCAGAGATGCTACGATCGAATTGAGTCATGGACATGTCCCCCGATCATAGGGGAATGGAGTAGGGGAGAGATAGAGCCAGCTTACGCTGGGCCTCCTTGGTTATTTAGGAATTCGAATCTGACAAAGGACCAGAAAAATTTGATTTAGGAAGCGGGTGTGTTACATGTTCTACTTGGGTGAGTGTTTAGTATCTTGGCTAAGCAAGAAACAATCATCAGTATCTGTATCTACAGCCGAAGCAGAGTATATTGCAGTAGCAGGATGTTGTAATCATGTTCTATGGATGAAACAAACTTTGATAGATATACAGGTTGAGTATGATGAGCCCATTCCAATCTATTGTGATAATGCAATCACCATCAATATCTCAAAGAACCCAGTGATGCACTCCAAGACGAAGCACATTCCAATAAAGTATCACTTTCTATGGGAACAGGTTGTAGAGAAGAACATCAGATTTGAAGATGTGGGAACAAAATAACAAGTGGCATGCATCTTTAAAAAACTGCTTCCAAGGGAAGACTTAGAGTATCTTCGCTAGAGACTCGGAGTAATTTCTACTCCAAAATGAATGGTTTTGAATGCTTATCTTATATATCTTAGATTTACATGAGGAAGAACCACAAAGAGGATAGTTCAGGTTTGGAGATCAGTTTCAGGAAGATTTCAGTCAGGGGGAGAAGCCCCGGATGGAAAGATACCTTTGCCATTGATGACAAAAGGGGAGATATTTGTCATATGCAAAGGTAAATGCTTGGAGAAAGATCACAGATGCATGGTTCCAAGGGGAGCGATGGTAACAAGGGGAGAATGAGTGATATGACTTCAGTATTGCATCAGAGTCTTGCTATAAATTCCAAAGGGGGAGATTGTTTATTATTTGGGTTGGTTCTCATTGATTTCAACCCTTGAAGAAAGTTCATTAGCGAATTTCGGTAGCACAAACGTTTGGGTAATGGACCCAAGTTTATTTTATGTATAATGGTATGATTTTTAATATATTTGAAGGTAATACTATTATATATGGATATTACATGTCATTCCATTTTCGGTGGTGTGTGGAACGTCACATAACTCCTCACGATTAGATATTTATGGCCACTATAAGTTGGAGAACCCTCATGAGTCATCTAGAAGCCCCAAAAGGTCAAAGTAGTCAAAGTGGTTGCAAAGAAGAAATTATTTAAATAACAAAGTGAAGTGATGAGTATATTATAATTCAAAGTGGATACAAAAGAAATTATTTAAATAATAAATTTAATGGAGAAATTACTAAGTGGACGAGTGGTTAGAAGTGGGTTAGCCCTAAAATAAGGAAAGTGGTTTAAGATAGCTAGAAGGTAACCCCTTAGGAAGAAGTGAAGTGATGAGTGTACTATAAGTCAAAGTGGATACAAAAGAAATTGTTTAAATAATAAATTTAATGGAGAAATTATTAATTGGACAAGTGGTTAGAAGTGGGTTAGCCCTAAAATAAGGAAAGTGGTTTAAGATGGTTAGAAGGTAACCCCTTGAGGAAGCTACATAAAAGTATAAATAAGAGGAAAGGGTCTCTCATTTTAATTACACTTGAGAATATTTAATATCTATAAGTGACTAAGGTAACCAAAGGATATATAAGGTGAATTTCAGAGGGAAGGTGAAGTAAAGAAGGCCGAAATTTGAGGATAAATTATTTTGATGATGTTTTCTAAGGTATGTTATTTACAGGCCATCTCACCATTTTCGCAATAACTTTTTTTTCTAGAATGATTCAGACCACACAATATGGAGGTCGTTGAGGAAACATATCCAAGTAGCTGGGATAAAAATTTCAGCTTGTGGGTCGTTGTATTTTTGGAGTTACAATCCGTGGAAAATAGGGTTTGTGGCTAGTCCTGAAACTAGTCTAAAACAAGTGTTTCGAGTAAAAATGTCATAACGTATTCATAACAGATCCAAATTCAGTAAGACCAAATGTATTGATTAGACTACAGTCTATAGTATTCGGTGTAAAATGTTTAGATCCATACAACAAATATTATGTGTGGGGCACGCTCTACAAGTTCTCTCTCTAGAATAAGCTAGAATTCAACAAGGTATGCCATTTTTTCTATAACTCAGTTTCTAAGAGGTTCCAAGTAGAGAAACCTAGAGGAATTTCATAAAAGACACTTAAGAAAATTGTGTACTATTTTCAGATCTTTATTCATTACAGGTACATAGTTATGATTAATTCAAGTTAGGGTTTTTTACTAATCCAAAATTAGTCATGTGAGACTAAAGTAAAGTTTGATGAAAATGCTAGTCTCTTGTTGTTAAAGTTAAGAAAGGTTTACAGGTATGTGATCATATACACTAGATCTATTATAGATTTACGAATCAGATTTGGATGATGAAATTGATGAGGGATTTTGGTTGAGGTACATGTTGGGTACATGGTTGAGAAAAGTAGTTGATGAGTTTGAACATACATGAGATGTATAGTTGATGATGTTGGTACATATTGATGAGTCATAGTTTATGTGTATTTGATGCATGATTGGTACATATTTGGTGCATGGTTGATGCACTCATTGATGGTGCGGGTTAGTGAATGGTTTATGCACTTGTTTATGGTACAGGTTGATTACAGGTTGTTTGGTATAGGTTGTTACAGGTTGTTTGGTGCAGGTTGATTGGTACAGGTTTACAACAGTATATCTCACAGTGATAGTGTGACAGTGGTTCCATCATTCTACTTCTATTTAAGGGTGGTTGGACGGGGCAAGGACAGGTTTTTGTAGCCACCTTCCAGTTGTAGCCAAAGAACATAGGGGGTTGTAGCCTCCTTTTGGTTGTAGCCAGAGAATTGGGAAGTTGGAACTTCCCTCAGGTTGTAGCCTAAGAAAGTAGGGGGTTGGGGCCTCCTTCCATTTGTAGTTGGAGAACAAAGGAATTTGGTGCTTCCAATGAATGTAATTCTTAAAGACATATAAGAAAAATAATTTCGTGGTTTTCTCCTGCTTTGGGTTTCCATGTAAAAACACTGGTGTCCCGTGTATGTGTATGATTTCTCATTTGTTCATTGTTTATTTACTCTTCAACTATTGGATGATAATGCTACATTGATATAACACTTGAATTTTATGGTTAAAAAGGATTAAATTGCTCTATTATTGATTCACCCCCCCTCTTAGTAATCCAACAGGGAGTCCAGGTGAACTTTTAAAGATCGAACACCATGATAAATGGCATCACGTAAGATATCTATAAAAACTCTATACTTAGACACATTATTCATTTATGGCCCTAGACAAATGCCACCTGAAGACACTAGTTGACCCTCGGTTGAGTAAATGACCTAAGCGGTGGAAGCCAAGTTCTGTGTATGATGACCAACATCGTCTGTGAATCCTAAGTAAATAGAATATTTTGTTGACATCTTCCAAGCAAGGGAAAACTCAATAAGCAAGCCGAATGACACAAAGGAAAATATATATATACACTAAGATACACTAGTATACAAAGATTCATGCCCAAGCTTGAGGGATCAAGCATAATATCGTTTAATATAGACCCCATTTCTAGGCTTAGACATCATATTCCCTTCATAATATTTCAACTCATACGTTCCTTTTTCAAAAACACGTTGCATGATATAAGGACCATGCCACATGGGGTTAAACTTGCCTTCCCCCAATGGTTCTTTGGCTTGGTCATACAAGAGGACCAAGTCACCCTCAACATACTGTCGAGGACAAACATACCTATCATATTGAACCTTGACATGTCATTTATTCACTTCGATATCCATATAGGCATATTGACACTGCTCACCTAGGTGCTCTAGGTGTACGAGGCATTCTTCAAGATCATAAGTGTCGGGTAGGAACTCAATTTCCATATTGAGTGAAGGGATTTTGCACTCAATTGGAAGGATTGACTCCACACCGTGTACTAACTAGAAAGGAGAAAAACTGGTGGAAGTCTTAACCAAGGTTCGGTATGCCCAAAGAGAAAGGTAAAGCATAATATGCCAGTCAAATTTACTTTGGCTAGTAGGTTTTTGCAAAATGTTCTTGAGAGATTTATTCACAACCTCCACTTATCCATTTTCCTGGGGATAATAAGCGGAAGAATGACCATGCTTAAACCCCAGTTTTGTTTCTAATTCCTTCATCATTTCATTCTGAAAGGGACTACCATGATCAGTGACAATCTCGCTAAGGATTTTGAACTGAGCTATAATTTGGTTGAACACGAAAAATGTTGCAATATTACCATTGGATTTAATAGTAGGAATGGCCTCTACCCATTTAGTGAAGTAGTCTATGGCCACGATAATATTTTGATTCCCCCCAGCTGAAGTTGGGTTATAGTCGATAAAATCCACCCCCCACTTAGTGAATGGACCGATGGTGATGAATGGATGAAGAGGGGTTGGATGCAAGCGAACACTTGGAAAGGGTGACATGTCTTGAACACTTCAACACAATATTTAAAAATTGATAGCCAAAAATAACCATCTCGCAAGCCCAAATAGATGACCACCACAATCCCCACTGAGACAGTAATTAAGAATAGAACCAAATTCTTCGTGAGTCAAAAAATAATGCAAGATATTATCTACGCATCGACGAGACAAAGTGTTGTCGATGAAAAGGTAGTTCTTAGCTTGATGTTGTATGCGTCGTCGATCGTCTCTCGACAGATGTTGAGGAAACTTCAAGGTTTGGAGATAGATCAACTGTCTCCATAGGAGGGGTTAGAATATTATATAAGGAAAACATGTTCATCTGCAAATGAATCGACATGAATAACGTCCTCATCTAATCTAGGGAAGTCTGATATTATCTCAAAAAAAAATAGCGATTTCTTGGACTTTGCTGAAGCAAAGTCGAGATCAAACTCTTGAAAAATGAAAATCCACTTATTATATTTATCCCCTATGATACACCTAGTAAGGACGTATTGAAATGGATTGACATCAGAAACTATGGTAGTTTTTCAAAGAAATATATAGTGTCGTAATATTTGAACTGTGTGCACGGAAACCAAAGATAGCTTCTCAATGTGAGAGTACTTAAGCTCAAGATAGACTAAGTTTCAACTTATATAGTAGACGACATGCTCATGGAGCTCATCATCCTCCTAAACCATAACCATACCAACCGTCCCTTCAGATGCGGTGATATAAATAAATTAATCTCTACTGTAGTCTAGAGGCTTCAACAGAGGCATCGATACCAAGGCTTTCTTAAGAGCATAGAAGGATTCCTGGGCTCGCTCATCCCATATGAATAAAGTTTCCTTATTCAAGAGACACATGAAACCCTTATTTATATTGGCATATTTTTCTTTAAACCGATGTAAGAAGTTATCTTTCCCCTGTAAAGCCTGAAGCTAACAAATGTTGTGTGGGGGAGGCAATCGAAGTATTTCCTCAACCTTCATAGGATCCACCAATATACCATGCTTAGAGACTAATAATCCTAAAACATGGCCAGACCTAACACAAAAGATGCACTTGTGAGGGTTTAAACGAATAAGATACTAATGACATCTCTCAAATACAAGCCGAAGGTGAGTAGAATGATATACTCTCTTGTGAGACTGAGCAGCGACATTGTCGAGATAAGATTTGACAATGTCCTTGAGATCGTGAAAAGAAAAATTCATGGATCATTGGAAGTTTTCTCTGGCGTTTTTAAGGCCGAAAGGCATTTTATGGTATGAAAAAGTACCCCAAGGACAAATAAATTTTGTCTTATGTTGATCCTCGGGTTTCATATGAATTTGATTGTACCCTGAAAATCCGTCCATAAAAGAAAAAACTTCGCTTCCCACACACTCATCAAGAATCTGATCAATGAAAAATGTCAGGAAGTTGTCTTTAGGACAAGCCTTGTTCAATTCTCTAAAATACATACACAGACGGATGGTTCCTTGTTTCTTATTCGCAGGAACGGGGTTGGATATCCATTCATTCAAGGGAACCGGGTAGATGAAACCAACATTAAGTAGTTTCTCTACCTCTGTCTTAATAGCAGGGGCCTTCCTAGGATTAAAAACTCTAAGTCATTGTCAAATAGATTTAACATCCAGGTAAGTATTAATCTCATGTTCGACAATGCGAGGGTCGATTCATGGCATCTCTTCATACGGCCAAGTGAATACATCGTGGAATTCTTTGAAGATATCGTTGTAGATTTAAATTTCTTCAGGTGAATAATATGCATCTATATATACATTTTCAACTTTGTCAGTAGTTCAAGAGATGTCTATCCTGAAGATAGGATAAATACTCACCATGTTTCCTTCAACATAAATGTCATGCATATCAAATGGAACCACAGTGTGACCAACCATATCACTCAAGGTAGATCTAAAATTGTCTTGTTCGATCCTAACAAGCTATGGGAGGAAGTAAGAGCGATGATGCATATCATCCCATGGCCTATCAGGACCATTCATGGCCTCTAATATGGATTCATCCGAAGGTAAAGTATCATCGAGGAAATCATGTGAGAAAGACGATGAGGTGGCCCATATGGGCTGGAGAACAAGATCCTCTTTGTCTGTCTGCGAGGAGATGGGATCTAGGTCAACAGTAGAGTCAAGAATAACTTTATACGTTATCTCTATCACTGACAGTGGCATTTACATTCCAATATGTAACTGACCTTCACAAGACATGGTCGGGGAAGGTAGGGTCCAAGGATCTTTGAAGTAAGAAGTAGGGAAAGGAACGAACCTCACTCAAGAAGAAGACCAATTGGACATGGCATAAATGTGATGAACTAGTGCCAAAAAATCAAAGGTACCCATGAGGGAGGAATACATTCCAACACCAATATCCTCAATTGTCGACTAAGAATTTCCAATCATAAGGATCGAAGGTCCAACTGATGCATTGGGACTCACATGCGCAAAGGATAATTGATCAATGGTAACGATTTTCCCTTCATGAGGAAAACATAAAGTGGAAAAAACCGACAACATGATTATAGTCATAGCATAAGTCCAATTACACCCTAGCAATAAATTATATTCAATGGGTGCATCAACCACCTCGACATCCACCTCCAGTGTATTTCCACCTAACTGGATCAGAAAGGTAGTAATAATTCCATGGGGATGAAAATAACGACCATCAAATGTGGTCAACATAGTCAGAGATTGGGAGAGGGTTGGAGAGCCAATGGCTTTCCAACAGGTTAGGGACATCATGCACATTGCAGTGCCTTCATCAACAACAACATGTTTGATGGTATACTTCGAGTAATCCACATGTATTTGAAAGGCCGCATGGTAAGGAAAGCGAGGTTGAACATATGTGATGTCAAAATTGATAAAATTATAGCCACACAGATCTAGAGATCCTAAAGCAGATAGCAAGGTGTTTCTCTATGAAGGACACGTCTGGAGAACCTCCAAAGCCAACATTTCATAAGGGGTTTGACCCAGATCTTCAAAAATCGAATAGTTTTGGGAAGCTCTAGCATTAGGGTTGTGAGTAGAGTGTTTTAGTACTCCTTTCGGAATATGAGAAAAAGGATATGGATTTTCGATCTATAAAGGTGTTTCTGAAGGAGGGGGGGTTCTAGACCTAGAATAGTCTGTGAAGACACATAATCATGAGATCGAGTGGCTACATTAATCTGAGACTTGACCATATTTACACATAGACGGTCACCTTCATGCGCCAGGGGGTTTTGATTCCCACTCACCACATTTCTATCATTAGAGGAGATCGAGGCCATGTGTTGATTGTGCGGAAAAGGATTAGTCAACACAGTGGGTGTTTGAGATAAGATCCTCGTGGCTTCCTTGAGTTTGGGGCATAAGTGGGTAAGGTGATCATTTGTACAAGGCTTACAAGGAAACTTCACCTTCCTTTTTTATTTCTTTCCCTCACTAGCATTGTTATTCTATATATCATTGTTAATGTTGTCCTTGGGTTTATTATTATTATTATTCCTCCCACACTTATGATTGTTACCACGTCCTTTCCTTTTATTCCCTCCTAGTTGTTGGTTACCATTTGGGTTTCTCGACGAATTTACAGAATGCACATTCTCCAACTGAGTGGGAGTGGAGGAAACAGATGAAGCTTGTCTTGTTACAAACTGGCTTAGATACAACTCCTTCAACTAGTTCATCACCAAGTCTATAGACTTAGTATTTGCAGAGCCTATAATTCCATCGGCATGAGGCCCAGGGTTTTGTCTCGGGTCATAATTTGACCTCAGTGCGTCAGGAATAATTTCAAATAACATCCCATATTGAGCATATATGAGATCTAATTGTTGGGATTTGAAAATAGCTTTCTCTTCATATATTACCCCATATGTAGAAACATCCTTCGAAATATAAGACAATAGGGATTTCAAGAACCATTCCAACAAAAACTCTGGAGGAACATAGGCTTTGATCAACCTATTTTGTCTATGCCACTCTTGGATATGGTCCAAGATATGGGTGGCTTTATCTTGGCGAAAGGTCGACAGGAGTTCTATGCTGACATCGTAATGAACCAACAACTAGAAGTGGTTGAGAAAGACTAAAACCATCGTATGTCCCCCCTGGTAGCTCAATATACCATTTTGTTGCAACCCTCATGAGGGTGCGTTGAAACAATCTCAAATGGATAGAATTGTCATTAAGAGAATTGGATGAGCACGACAGATGCAAACTAGTGGTGTGATGACCTGGATACTCACCAATATTTCCCTCGAATTTCAGAATACTTGAAGGAATCTTAGCGGGGACAGGGGGCCATGATGGATCATGACACCTCGGTTCATTCATTAATCTCGACAAATATGGAAAATTAAGTGTGTCCAAAAAAGAGAGTCGAGGTTACGACATCTAAGCCCATGCTCCCGGGAAATATTGATGTTGAGCTATTGCATCCCATCAAGGGTTCTGGTATACACCATGGCCCTATCCAGGAGTAAAATATCCTCCTCCAAACTAATTCATAAGAGGTTGGTTGGGAACCATGCCTCTAAGAATGTTATAATGAGGGTTATAAACATTTCCCCCAGCCAGAGGAACTCTAGGTTGGGGGTTTCCCATAGTATGAAATTGACCTCCCCCGGGTGTAAATCCAGAGGATAGAGGTGGATTCGTCATAGCAAATGTATTATTTGGAATCAGCGTAGAGGAGGAAAGGGGAATGGATGGAACATAAGAAGTAGCTTGTCTTCCAAATTGATTACTCCATCCAGGAGCATTGAGACTAGGATTAGACCCAAAGAAAAATAGGGGTTGACCCCCGACCAAAGGATTTGTTTGGGGAATTTGAGGTCCACCAAGTGAGAGAGGAGTATACGAAGGGGACATGCCCCAAGATCAAATACTAGGATTTGTATTAGTCACTGGAATGGAGGATGAAAATTGTGATGTTAGGTTTGGCATACCATAAGAGAAAGGGTTAGAGGCCGTAGGTATGGACTGAGAATTATATCCAAGCAAACCAAAAAGAGACCCAAAAGGGTTTGTTACTATAGGTTGAGTAGAAACCACAGGCCGGATAGGAGTGATGATGAGAACCTTTGGAACAACAACCGTAGTGGTTGAAGGCGTTGAAGGAGTTCCATTAACTACAGTAGGTATGGGAGTCGATGGACTCCTAGTATTTTTCTGACTTGACTCAATACTCATACTTGTATAAACACAAGTATGGTAGGTAGAGGTATGTGTACCATGTTTGATAAATTTACATCTTATAGAAGGCAAAGACTCAATATGCAGTGGTAACTTCAACAAACGGCGAGACTGACGAGGAAAATGGTTTGGCTCCATGATGACTCAAGACTTGAAATATAAAAACAAAATCCTAAGGCCAACTAACAATCAAAGAGTGTTGGAAATACTGAGAGGGGGGTGAATCAGTATTTAGAGCAATTAGTATTTTTGAACTTGTATTTCAATCAGATCATGTATTCAATTTATATCCAATCAGAAATGAAGACTATCTAATGAATAATGAAGAATAGTATAAGAGATACACCAATACACCATGCACAGTATATAAGAAGTAATCATGTATTATTGTTCAAAGGAAGTAATGACTTCCAAAGGTAGCTACAACTTCCAAATATAAAGGGAGGGATAAACCTCCAAAATCAAGATACAATTCTCCAATATCAAGGGAGGGTTTACCTCTCCATACTTGCCCCTTCCTTCCACCCAAGAATATATGAGAGATAATAAAACTTTACATTAAATTATCACCATAAACCAACCATCACATAGAACCTGATAATGCTTCATGGGACTTCTTCAACTTCTGCAATTCTTCACTTCTTGGAAAACTTTGATCCTATAGATAATATTACTATATGTATTCTATGAAGCTCCTCCAATTTTCACTCCTTGAATCCTCCCAAAAAAGGAGTTATAGAGAAAATGGTAGACCTTAGTCAATTCTAGTTTATTCATGAGAGAGAACATCTACAACATGCCCCGTGCTCAATATTTAACATCAGATTATGAAATTATCACATAGGAAACTAAAGAGCGTACTCTTTCCAATGCAATTTTTCTCACTTCATTTGGATTCTATATGAATACATTATGATTGTTTTACTCAGAACACTCGTTTATGACTAGCTTCGGGACTAGTCAAAAAACCTATCTTCCATAGAGTGTATATCCAAATTATAGAGAATAAAGAACTGAAATTTTTACCACATGTACCTAGATATGTCTTTTCAATAGCCTCATAATTTCACCATCTGAATCATTCTATAAACAAAGTTATAGTGAAAATGGTAAGACGGTCGTAAATAACATACCTTAGAGCACATCACCAAAAGACTTCATCCTCCCTTGAAATTCGGCCTTCCTTGCTTCATATTTCCTCAGAAATTCCACTTATATCTCCTTCTTCATTAATAAACTTGTGTGTGTTGAAAAATGAATGTATAATGAGATGTATCTATACCCTTTATGTCACTTCCTTTTAACATTAGGGTCGACATGTAGTTTCTACTTCAATTCACATTGTCATCTTCAAAAATTCATTTCTCCTCAATCGTGATGATACACGTTGTTATCACTCCAAGAAACCCTTTGTGGTTGCAGACCAAAGGTGCTTGGTAACTTAAGAAATGAATGTTTTTGTATTTTGTAAAGGTGGATCAATGGGATAACTCAATTCAACTTATGGCATTCAGACATCAAAATGATAAACAAATAGACAGTGCTCTCCAAGATTGGTTAAACAGTAAAATAGCTTTCAGTGGATGAAGAAAAGATTGCTCATAAACCAGTGCAAAGCAGGGTCTAATAAACAACTAAAGAGACTGATTATAATGTCATGAACCAAACAATAGGATAACAACTATTCAAGGTTTGACAACAGTATAACAGTGAAGAAGAAATGTGAGAAACTGCCACCAAAATGGAAAGAAACCTGTGATCTGTATTAG
>JZKD02S0110820.1:78290-94996 GCA_000966675.3 Picea glauca | reverse complement strand
TATGGCATTCAGACATCAAAATGATAAACAAATAGACAGTGCTCTCCAAGATTGGTTAAACAGTAAAATAGCTTTCAGTGGATGAAGAAAATATTGCTCATAAACCAGTGCAAAGCAGGGTCTAATAAACAACTAAAGAGACTGATTATAATGTCATGAACCAAACAATAGGATAACAGCTATTCAAGGTTTGACAACAGTATAACAGTGAAGAAGAAATGTGAGAAACTGCCACCAAAATGAAAAGAAACCTGTGATCTGTATTAGCAAATGAAAAGTCTGAGTACAAAGAGCATCACTGTATCCAGAATCGAACCTGGTGCGTTTTTGGTAGTTAACACACGTGATGTGCCACATACCACCGGAAGTGTCATGACTCATACTATCCATCCATGGGTTTTGTATCTTCATGTTTAATTTCCTTCATGTCTATCTACTCCGATCAACAGTGGGGTCCAAAATCCAATGGCTAGAGTTGACATCAATGACAATAACTAATGACTAGGGTTGACATCAATGACAACAACCAATCTTCCAACAATATCCCCCTTTGTCATTGATGGAAACACCCATGATCCCCCTATCATCATGATCTCAATTTCTCTCCCCCTTTGACATCAATGGAAAAGGGTGGGGCTCCTCCCCCTGAGTTCAATGGCATAAGGTGACCTTCTTCTTTGGGGTTGCTCTCCCTGAATATGTGGCACACAATAATACTTCATCCTTATGTTTGGTCTTTGGGACTTTTTAGTCCTTGGAATCCTTTTGTGTGTCTTATGTATTCTCTCTCTTCTTCATGTCTAGGATGTATATGTTGTTCGGTCTTGTTGCAGTTGCAACCAATCTGCCTGAGTTCTTTTCTCTAATTTTACATTTTCAAGAGTCAAAGGTAAGAGTGTATCCTTGATCGCATATTTTGCTGACACTGAGAATATTATGCTTCAGATATTCAACCAATAGGATTTTTCCTGCTTTTACATGTTCACTTCCAAGCTTTACAGTTCCTTTTCCAAGTTTTTTGGTAGATGAGTCATCTCCAAATAAAAAATTTCCACCCTTTTTCTTCAAGCTGACAAATTTTCTTTGATCTCCAGTCATATGAGATGAGCACCCACTGTCTATGAATCATTCATCTTCTTCTTTGCATTATTTAGCAACCAATTCTATTCGTCAGTTTTCATTGTGTGGAATTTCTTTCCTTTTCCATGTTGTAGTTGGTATAGGGACATTTGGCATGGGATTATATTCCTTCATCTCTCTGCAATATCATGCTTTGTGAACAAGATTATTGCACTTGTAGCATACTATATTTTGATTCATTAATGGGTCAAATGGATTATAATTTATGTTGACAAGTCTGCGAACATTTCCATATCTACTATTTGCACCATCCATGTATCTTGCGCAGTTATTCCTTTCATTGATTCTACAATTGATTGCCTTGAGTCCAAAATTTCAACAAGTATAAAAATGTCCAAGAAAGAAATTTTGATACCTGGGAGTAAGAGATCTTATTTGTGGTGTGGTCCATGTGGGTTCACAATCTATTCTTTTGTAGTTTACTTCATAATGATTGCTTTCATACCTGATGGGAGAGGATATTATTGATGTCTCATTTCTTCTGGTTTCTAGTCTTCTATCTTATTGTTCAACTTGCTCTGGAGTGTTGGTTTCATCCTTTTAATCTTCCTTCTCTTGTTTTATTGTCTTCAAACTGTCATTGTATCCTAGTCATGTCTTATCGTTTGGAGATCTTTGACTGCTAAGGATCTCATCTAATTTTTCAATTTTTTTTTCGAACTTCTTCAACTTTTCCATTGTGTGATTGCTGAGATTTCTGTGGTGAGTGTTTTTGGGTGAAATCGGAAAAACCACAGTACTATCCATTGAATGTCGACATTTCAGATCCATATCAGGATCCATAACTAGGACAAGAAGCCTGGGATAAATTGTGAGAAGAGATGGTTATAAGTATCTAAGTTTCGGTGGGAAAATTTAGTGTCGGCTAGAGTCTTAGGTGAAAATTTTTAAATTAGGTTTATTTAGTTTATAGGTATCTAAGTTTAGGCGAGAAAATTTTAAATAAGGTTTATTTAGTTTGGTTAAATTTAGGTTTTTTTAAAGATTCTTTGAAATTTATTTAAGAATTTTTTTTTTTTAATTTAAAATTTTCTTATTAAGATGTTTTTTAAATTTGTATTTTAGATTTTGTTTTAAATGATTTGTAATCATTAATTTGAAGGTAGATTTTAAGTGTTTAAAATATTATAATTATTAATTTTTTTCTATTTTGAGAACCCTAATATAATTAATTTAATGGTGTTTTTAAGAAATTGTGAGGTAGCTCCCCTTTTGTGTGATCCAATTTTCAATTTCTCATAATCTTCTAATTTTTCCTTCAAGCTGTCAATGGTCTTTTCAAGCTTGTAATTCTCTTCTTCACAACTACTCAATTCACCTTTTAGTATTATGTTTGAGTTTCTAAGATTGTTATTTTTAGTTTCAACATGCTTCAACTTTTCAAGATTCGCATCTTCTTGTTCACTCTCTACGTTGTCTTTGTATCCCAAAAAGGAATCAAGGTTGGTTTCTTCATCTGAATCTTCTTCAGAAATGATTTCTTATTCTTTAGAACTCTTGTGATCATCATCATGGGTTTCTTGGGTTATGAAGATAACTTCTCCTCCATCATTATCTTCTTCATCACTCTCATCTAAGGAGATGCCATCATCCTTGGAGTAGAAGATCTTTTTATTGTTGCGACTTATCTTTTTATAGTAGCATTTTTCAGGAATATGTCATATTCTACCATAGTTAAAGCATTTGAGAGGAGACTTACCTTTGTATCTGTCAGTTCCCTTCTGGATCCTTCTTATGAAATTTGTTATTTCTTCATCAAGGTTGGTATCCTTGTCTTTTGTCTTATTTATAGCTTTAAAGGTTGCTTCATTGTTTGGATGGTCACTTTCTGTACCTGTTCTCATTTCATATGCTATAAGATACCCATGTAATTCTTCCATTGGCATTTTGTTCAAGTCCCTAGTTTCTTCAATGGCGGAGACCTTAGCATCATACTTAAAAATAAGTGATCTCAACACTTTTTGTCAACCATGGATTCATTGAGATCTTCACCTAATCCTCTAATAGTATTAACAACTTCATCCACTCTAAGAAAATAGGTTGCAATATCTTCCTTTTCATCCATATTCAAATTTTCAAATTCTTCTCTATGTCGTTGAAGCTTGACCTGCTTAAATTTTGTAACACCTTCATAGATACTCTTGATTTTGTCCCATACTTCTTTAGCAATGCTGCAACCCATCACTTTGCTAGAAATGGTTGGTGCCAATGCTCCTAGAATAATATGTCTAGATTTTGAATTACAACTCATAAGCTTCTTCTCATTTGGATCGGTTGGAGCATTCTTTGGGATTACATAGCCATTTACAACTGATTACCAAATGTCTAATCCCAAATACATTAGGTAAGTTTTCACTCTATCACTCCAGTATGCATAGTTTCTTCCATCAAATCATTGAATCCCATTTGGAATGCGCTCATGGTCATCCATCTCTGCTCAGGATTTTCCTTCCATTGGTTAAATTGTTTTGAAGGCAACCTGCTCTGATACCAATTTTTGGAAATACTGAGAGGGGGGTGAATCAATATTTAGAGAAATTAGTATTTTTGAACTTGTACTTCAATCAGATCATGTATTCAATTTATATCCAACCAGCAATGAAGACTATCCAATGAACAATGAAGAATAGTATAAGAGATACACCATGCACAGTATATAAGAAGTAATCGTGTATTATTGTTCAAAGGAAGTAATGACTTCCAAAGATAGCTACTGCTTCCAAATATAAATGGATGGATAAACCTCCAAAATGAAGATACAATCCTCCAATATCAAGAGAGGTTTGACCTCTCCATCCTTTCCCCTTCCTTCCACCCAAGAATATATAAGAGATAATAAAACTTTACATTAAATTATCACCATTGACCAACCATCACATAGAACCCGATAATGCTTCCTGAGACTTCTTCAAATTTTGAAATTATTCACTTCTTGGAATAATCAGATCTTGTAGATATCATTACTCAATGTATTCTCTGAAGATCCTCCAATTTTCACTCCTTCAATCCTCCCAGAAAAGGAGTTATAGAGAAAATGGTAGACCTTATTCAACTTTGATTTATTCAGGAGAGTGAACTTCTACATCACGCCCCGCACTCAATATTTAACATCAGATTTTGAACTTATTACACAGGAAACTAAAGCCTGTACTCTTCCAATGCAATTGGTCTCACTTCATTTGGATTCTCTATGAATACGTTATGATTTTTTTACTCGGAACATTTGTTTATGACTAGCTTCAGGACTAGTCAAAAAACCTATCTTCCACAGATTGTATCTCCAAAATTATAGAGAATAAAGAGATAAATATTTCACCACGGATACCTAGATATGTCTTCTCAATATCCTCAGAATTTCACCATCTGAATCGTTCTAAAAACAAATTTATAGAGAAAATGGTAATATGACTTGTAAATAATATACCTTAGAACACATCACCGAAAGACTTCATCCTCCCTTGAAATTCGGCCTTCTTTACTTCATATTTCCTCATAAATTCGACTTATGTCTCTTTATTTCTTAAAAAACTTGTGTGTGTTGAAAAATTAATGTATAATGAGTTGTATTTATACCCTTTATGTCACTTCCTTTTAACATTAGGGTCGACATGTAGTTTCTTCTTCAATTCACATTGTCATCTTCAAAAAATCATTTCTCCTCAATCGTGAGGATCCATGTGACATGTCACATACCACCAGAAGTGGCATGACTTATACTATCCATACATGGTTGTTGTATATGCATGTGTAATTTCCTTCATGTCTATCTACTTCGATAAACTGTCGGGTCCAAAATCCAATGGCTAGGGTTGACATCAATGACTACAACCAATGACTAGGGTTGACATCAATGACAACAGCCAATCTTCCAACAAAGAGCACACCAAAATTAAAAAAAGGCCAAATGCACACAAACGAGATATAGTGGCTGAAAATGGGCCTCCCTCACTAGAGTAGGTATGCCTCACCCAAGAGGGGCCTGAGACTCCCTTCAAAAGATCAGAGGTATCAGAATCAATTATAAGGTCCCTCGTGGGATTAACAGCACAGTCGTTCAGATCCCCTTAGAGAGGTAATCCTCCATAAAGGTTGTGTTTTGTCCAACCCTTATCTGACTTAGGGTACCCACAAAATAACCCCTACAAGTAACCTATGTGGCTACCTATGTCAAGAAACTAAATCCACCACGATATAACCAATGCGCGAGTGAACAATCATAAGTCAGGTCTACCATATGGGCAGGGTAACAAAGCCCAAAATATTGAAAGCACCACCTCTCAAGGAGGTAAAGGTACTAGAAAGACCCCAAAATACGAATAGATCCCTAGAAATATCTCTGACGCTAAGAAGGTATTAGAGGTATATCTCTGCAACCAACTTCATGTTACCTCGTCCTTAACTCCGATGTGAGTGGAGTCTCCTGGCGTCACTAATTACACAATGGATTTCACTAATCCCTTAGTCAGACACATATTTTTATTTTCATAACCTTGGCGAAGTTTACTCACAAAATCCTATTCCAAGGCCCTATATCCTAAACTTGTTTGTGTACTTTGAAAAATGAAATAATTTCTAATCAATTTTAATTAATCAATGTTACTTTTAATGACTTTGTTTACTCAAAAGATGTGGTCGTGAAACTGGTGATGTTATGACTCGGCATATAAAAGAAATGAATATGAATATAAAGCTAAGTCCTAAATTTCAATTCTCAAAAGATGATAAGCTTTTCAAAATGCAACTTTCAATTCAACTCTGCAATTTTAATAAGTTGCAATCTTTTCAGACATGTATCAAGATCAATAATAAGAACCCAATAGATCAAATGTCATAATGAAAAATGATTTTTTTTTGTATTTTCAATATAAAGAAATGAAAATGCAAGGACTAAATAATAGCTTGATATATATAGACCCTAATGTAAGCAAAAAGAGACAATCTAAGGAGGATACCAAGAAGCAGACACTCAGCCCAAGATGCAAGGAAAACCAATGAAAAAGATGATGAGAAAGAAAAATCACTTGAAAATTCAACCAAAGAAAGGCTTCCTATCACTCTGCAGGCACTCAACAGTTATGACAGAGACCCAAGAAGACTCAGCAACCATAAAACTCACCCAACAAACACCAAACTCAACAATTAATAAAAAACGGTTCATGTACGTGAATGTTTAAGTAAAAACCATGTATGAACGTGCCCTATAGAATGACAACTCGCGTATGTACACGTCTATCAAGGGAAAAACTGCGTATATGTATTAAAACACTGCCAAGGTAAGGATAAGGCCAAGAAACTTAGATACAAAGTAAAAATAGGATGTCAATTAATTAGACGACAAGGAAACTCAAGATAACAGAGAGAAATCGAAGGAGAAAAACACTCCAAACCCTGAAATAGAAGATTCAATCCCCAGTATGGTCACCAATTTTGTTACAAGGAAAATCACTTTATGGCATGGGGTAAACCACAAAAGACGGAATGACTACATAAATCAACTCTAATCCCAAGTATGCTATATAAATTAAAATGCTAACAAGACAAGATAAAGAGCCTACCTTGTATGGACGTTCGATGAAGACCATCGTTGAGCACGTGACTCAAAGATTTATACCTGCAACATGTCCTCAACAACCAAGATACGCAAGCATATGGTGATAATATATATTGTTAGCACATATAATAGCATAATCCATCAATAATCATAACAAATAATCCCATGGAATAACAATTCAAATATTTGCAAGATATTAATTGGATGAGAAAAGAGTATTCTATTATAATATGATCAACAGAAGTATAAAAGTGACAAACGTTTGTGTCGGCACGTCTTGGAACCAAGAAACTAAGTCCCTTCCAGTTGGGCCTCTACCACTTCAATCTTCCACCAAAGGCAAGCTCATATAAGAGAGACAATTAGGTTCTCCATCAAAGAGGGAAGAGCTTAGGGGTTGAACAATGTGTCCAAACTTTAAAGGACAAAGGGATGCAGACTCAATATGAAGTGAGTAATTTCTCCAGAGTAACTTTGCTCTCAAAAGTTGAATTCTCTCCTCCTCCACGGTTTGGATATGGACCAATTTATATCCTTCCAATGGAACTGAAGGGTTGATTCAGAACGTTTCTAGTATATAGAAGGTCAAGTATCATGGATCTCATGACGTGACATGGAAGCCCGACACAATTTTTAATTTTGGGCACAAAACCTGATGTACGTGGGATGTAGTGGTGAAACCTGCATATATGCATGTTGTATACCTATTAGGGCGCGTATATGTGGAAACATATTATTTTTTTTCTCTGGGAAGTGCAAAAGGGACTTCAAGTCTGCATAGGGAAATGGAAAATTTCTTCTAAGCAAGTTGCATGGGGTGAGGAAAATCTTGTTATAACACACTTCAATCTTCCCTTGCTCATGCCTTCCACCTTCACTTCATGTGAATGTTTCAAAGTTCTTCCTTGGAATATGCCTCTGTTTAGATCTTATGAATTAGCTCTCAGAGACAAACTCATTTCACCATGATTTTTTGTTTATATAGTCTTCCAACAAGTATATGAAACTGAAACATTGTGTCTCTTTGTATGAACCAATGTACTTCTTCATTTAATTTAACAATAATGATTACATATCTGTTGTCATTAAAACAATGTATTTAATTCAAAATAATTCAAATCCCTTTTAAGTTGTTCAGCATTTATCCCTTCACATGCCAAAATCCTTTTAGCAACAATGGAATGGATGGGTGTTAATTTTTTTTTACTACTGTTGTAACTGTTCTTGAATAAACCATGACCATGAGGATTTAACTCGATTCGAATTTGTTTTTTATGTCGATTGTATTTCCTGTACTAACATGGTGGATAGGTGTTAATCTTGTGGCCCCTTTTAACATAGGACCAAACAATGTGACTAACATCTTAGAAAAAACAAGGCATAAGGCCTTTTATAAACTCTAACCCAAAGGCACTTCTTTAATTCACCAAGTGACAACTCCCTGGGAGCCAATCAAATCGATGGTTTGGACTTGATTAAGTGTTGAGTGGACAGTCCAAGCTTATCTAAACGCCAATCAAATCGATGGTTCAAATTTAATCAACCATTGAGTGGACGGTCCACATGAATTTTTCATTTGAAAAATGGACTCAAGTTATTCCCAAGCCCAAATGCAATAACACTTAACATTGACACGTGGATAGTTAAATCTAGCATAATATTACTTTTCATCTACCCTTGGTAATTAACATTCATGTTATTTCAAACATGAAAATGATTCGGTGCGTTCGATCGTGCTCCCATTTTGATCATCGTCGCCCATTTCGACCATCACTATAGACTTTACCAAATGATTTCATTTGTAGGTAGCATTTTCTAATTGTCACCCTCAACTTTGCTAGGGTAGTCTCAACATTGTTGGAATCATAGGTTGAGATAGAAAATTTGAGTTTTCTATAATTTTTATGTTCCTATGTTGACAATTGTATTTTCAATGAAAACATAGAATTAATGGAGTAGACACTAAAAACAATGATCTGGTGATTGTAACATACAATAGCACTAACACAATGATCTAAGGAAACAATTTGTGCCAATATTGTATTCATTGTTTCAGTAGATGGTAAAGACATAGGCATAAAACTAGACAGGGTTTCATTGTAAAGTTTTTCATGATATCTTCAAGGATGAACAACATACTTTTGTTGGGACATTTCTCATTTCTAGTGACTCTTTTAATAAATCCTATCTTATTAAATCTTCTATATGTGACTTGTATGGATCCATATTGGATTATCCATTTATAATGATGATAATATTGACCCTCTTTGACATCAATGCCAACTCCATAACACCATATCCAACATTGACCTTATTGACCCTCTTTGACATCAATGAAAACACCATAACACCATGTCCAACATTCTCCCCCTTTGGCATTGATGGCAACAAAGTAAAAACCCCTTTTTAATATTAAGTACCTTTTACTGTTTATTCTCCCCCTTTGATAGCAATGGCAGAAGGGATATGTGTTTGCTCCCCCTGAGGTTATACTCCCCCTGTCCATGTATTGTTTTTCTGATTAAGCTTGTCTAATTTAATTAGATATGGAGATTACCCCCAATTTTTGTCTAAGGTTTTCAAAAGTACTTCTAGGTAGAGGTTTTGTGAATATATTTGCAAATTGTTCTTTAGTATCCACATATTCCACTTTAACCATTTTTAGAGAAATATGTTCCCTTAAAAAATGAAATTTAATTGGGATATGCTTGGATTTTGAGTGCATGACAAGATTTTTAGAAAGGTTTATAGCACTTGTATTGTCACAGTTAAGAATAATTGGATGATAATACTTTACTTGTAATACTTATAGAGTTTGTTTCATCCAAATTACTTGAGTGCAGTAGGATGCAACCGCAATATATTCAGCTTTTGTTGTATATAGTGATATGGAGAGTTGTTTTTTACTTAGCCATGACATAACACATTTTCCTAGGAAGAATGTTCCTCCACTAGTGTTATTTCTGTCATCAATACTTCATGCCCAATCTACATCAGTATATGCAATTAATGTGAAGTATTCTTCTTTCGGATACCATAATCAAAAATCCAAGGTGCCTTTGAGATATCTGAAAATTCTTTTAACTGTCTTCATATGAGTTTCTTTAGGTGCAAATTGAAATCTGGTCACTAATCCTACAACTTGCATGATATCTGGTCTTGTTGTTGTTGCATATAATAGGCTACCAATCACTGATCTATACATGGTTTGGTATACATCTAGTGATTCATCAGATTTTCTTAGTTTGCATCCTGTAATCATAGGAGTGCTCATAGGTTTTCAATCTTCCATTTGAAATTTCCTCAAAATTTCTTTAATGTATTTGGTCTGAGATATGAATATGTCTTTGTTTGATTGTGATACTTATAATCCTAAGAAGAATGGCAGTTCACCAATCATCGACATTTCGAATCCTTTTTTCATTTTTGTAGAAAAATGCTTTCATAGAGGGTTTAAATTACTTTTCAAGATGATATCATCCACATATACTACAACAATAAGCATATTCTGATTTTCAATTTTAGTGTAAAGATTATTGTCAGTATCTCCTCTTTTGTATCCTTGTTGTTGTAGATGATTATCAAGTCTTGAAAACCTTTCTCTAGGAGATTGTTTGAGACCATACAATGCTTTATTTAATTTACAAACATAGTTTGTATTCTTTGATAACATAAATCCTTCAGGTTTTTCTATACAAACTTCTTCCTCTACATTTCCATTTAAGAATGTTTATTTGACATCCATTTGATATATTTTAAAAATTTTAAAGCATGCAAATGCCAAGAACATTCTGATAGATTCTAATCTAGCTAGTAGGGAAAATGTTTCCTCAAATTCAATTTCTTCTACTTGAGCATATCCTTTGCAGACCAATATTTCTTTATTCCTTATAACTTTACCATTTTCATTAACTTTATTTTTTTAAATCCATTTGGTCCCTACCACATTTTTGTCTTTTGTTCTTGGTACAAGCTCCTAGGTATGATTTTTCTCTATTTGATCAAGCTCTTCATTCATTGATTTGATCCAGTCTTCATTTTTGCTGGCCCCTGCAAATGTTTTGGGTTCTATTAGGGAGAACATTGCTTGTTCTGATTCTTATGTTAGCTTTCTTCTTGTTTCAACCCCAACACTTTCATTGCCTATGATTTGATTTTCAGGATGATTTCTTTGTACTCTTCTTGATGGTGATTTTGAATATTGTCTTGGTGATTCTTGATCTTCCTTTTCTTCTTCACTTTGTGATTCATTCTCTTATGTTTCTTCAATTTCTTCTTCATCATCATCATTTATTTTCCTTTCATGAAATAGTAAATTATCTTGAGATTTGATTCTTCTTGATTTTAGATCATCCACTTTTACATTTTCACTTTCCACAATTTTGTGCAGCCTTAGGTTATAGCATCTGTAATCCTTTTTGTTGGATTAGTAACCAAGAAATATTCCTTCATCTGATCTAGAATCAAATTTTCTTAGGTTATCATCATCTCTCTTAATATAGCATTTTCTCCCAAAGACTTTGAAGTGTGTGATTGATGTTGGTCTGCCAAACCACAACTCATATGGTGTCTTTTCATGGTTAACTCTAAGTTGCACTATGTTAAGGGTGTACACTACTGTATACACTGATTCTCTCCAATATATATCTGGAAGTTTGGATTCATTTAACATAGTTCTGGTTGCTTCTTGAATAGTTCTATTTTTCCTCTCAACAACTCCATTTTGTTGGGGAGTTCTCGGAGATGAAAAGTGTCGTTTAATTCCATGAGTTTCACAAAACTCATTGAACTCATTTGAGGTAAATTCCCCTCGATTTTCTGACTCTAAGCACTTTATTTTTAGATCAGACTCTTTTTCAACATTTTCTTTGAATACTTTAAATTTTTTGAATGTTTCTGATTTGTCTTGGAGAAAGGATACTCGGGTCATTATTGTATATACATCAATGAATAAAATGAAGTAATGTTCACCTTGTATGCTTTTAGTTCTTATTGGTCCACAAAGGTCAGTATGAACAAGTTCTAATGGTTTTGATGTAGAGTATTCTTTTGTCTTGAATCTTACTTTTGTTTTCTTTTCATGTTGATAGTGCTTACAAACAGAGTTTGAAGGTTTTATAATATTTGGAATATCTTTCACAACTTTTTTTTACTAACTTTTATAAAGTTATCAAAGATTTTGTGTCCCATTCTTTTTTTCCATAGCCAACTTTCATCTATTTGTCCCATGCATAATTTGTCTTCTTCTTCTGTGTTTAAGATGTATGCATCGCTTGGTGTCCTTGGTGAAACAACCACTGATTTTCCTGAGCCTTATTTTCTAATCTCACATTTTTTAGAGTCAAATATGAGTATGTGTCCTTGATCACATGTTTTGCTTACACTGAGGAGATCAGGCTTCAAATTTTCAACTAATAGTACATTTTTTGCTTTAGATTTGTTATTTCTTAGACTGACTGTACCCTTTCCAAGTATCTTGGCAGAGACATCATCTTCAAAAGTAACCCTTCCTTTTTATTTCCTTTTCAATCTAAGGAATTTGTCTTGATCTCCTATCATATGCTTTGAATATCCACTGTCAACATACCATTGGTTTCTTTTATTTTTGGCATATAAGGCTACCTTACACTTTGTTTCCTTTCATTCCATTTGTTTTTCCTTCCATGTTCTCTTATAATTTTTTCTTGAATGTTGGAAATATTTGTCTTCATGGAATATTTTGGCAGTCTACAATCACTAGCTTTATAACCATAATTGTTGCATTTGTAGCATTCAATATTGTAATATTGTAATGGAGAAAATGAGTTATAATTTATATTTCTTTGATTACTATTATTCTTGTTGTTCTTATAGCCATGTCCTTGAATACTTATATTATTATTTTTTCCATAAGCTCTACAATGTAATGCTTTATGCCCAAAATTATTGCAAGAAAAACAATATCCAAGAAAGATATGTTGATACCTTTTTGGGGAAGTTCTTCTTGTAATTGTATTCCTTATGTATTCATTTTATTTTGAAGGGAGAGTAGATTTCTATTGATCAGAATCAATCTTTATTTTTCTCTCTACCTTTCTGAAAGACCTATGAAGGGCAATGGCATAACCTTTTGGATTTTTATCAGTTTCTTGTGATGTAGAGGTTGATCCTTTACTAGATTTCTTTTGATCATAAACTAGTACTATCTTATTGATATATGGTCTTTGATGGTTAAGAATATCATCCAGAATTTTTGAACTGTTTTCAAATCTTGATTGGTTATTTCCTTTCTCAAGTTATTTTTTCAGACGAATAATTTCTGCCTCTAGCTTTTCACAGTCTCGTTGTTTTTCATTGAGTTGTTTACTTATGACCTCTTCAATTCTTTTAGCTTATTGGAGTTGAATCTTCAAATCATTAATTATTTTTTATGATTCCTTGATGACTTTTGAAACTTCTTTTTCTCTTGATTTTTGTTCTTCTTTATATTATAATAGTTGTAGTCTTAATGATTTGTTCTTCCTTATATATTTTCTTAGTTCTTTGAGAGCACTAATAAGTTCTTATTCAAGGTATACTTCTCCTTAAACTTCATAGTTTCCTTCATTTCCAATATTATCCTCAGTAGTACTAGTTTGAGTTTCTATGCCCATAAATAGAAGCTTTGTCTCATCATCTTCACTCATGTCAGAAGAACTATTGTCTTATTTAGAGTAATTTTTTTTCTTATTTCCAGTTTTTCTCTTTTTAAGTTCTTTATGGATATAAGTTTCTTCATCATCACTATCCTCATTCTTTGGATAGGGGCATTGGGAGGGAAAATGCCCAATTTTTTTACAATCGAAACATTTGAGAGGTAACTTCCCTTTGTATTTTCCAAACCCTTTCTTGAGTTTCCTTATAAATTTATCCTCTTCTTCATCAAATATGAGTGATTTTCATTTGGAAAATGATCATGGTTCTTTGTTGCGTTTGATGCTTTAAAGGATGTTTCCCTTTTTATGTCCTTTCTTTCCCTATTCTCATTTCATAGGCTATAAAAATCCCATGAAGTTCATATATTGTAAGTTTGTCAAGGTCTTCTCGATCTCCCGAGGTAGATACCTTGGCATCATATCTCATTGGTAATGATCTCAACACCTTTTGAACAATGATTTTGTCTTCTAAATATTCTCCCAGAGCTATGATTGAATTGAAAATTTCATCCACTCTTTGAAGATACTCTACAATGTTTTATTCCTCTTTCATCTTCAAACTCTCAAACTGCCCTCTGTATGTTTGAAGTTTTTCTTGCTTAAATTTTTCATCTCCTTCATAGATGATTTTAAGTTTGTCCCAAATTTATTTTGTTGATTTACAATGCATCACTTTTACAAATATAGAGTTTGCTAATCCACCCATAATTGCATTAACATCCCTTGAATTATCATTGCAGAGTTTCTTTGTGGTAGCATCTGAAGGTGCAATAGTTGGTGCAGTGTGACCATTTACCACAGATAGCCAAACATAACAATCAAAAGCCATCAGATAAATTTCCATCCTTATACTCTAAAATGCATAATCATTTCCTTTGAACAATGGTGCTATGTTAGAGGACATTCCTTCTTGTTGATACATTTTGATTTCTCATAATCTATCTTCTAGTGATTATACTGTGGTGAAGGAACCTTGCTCTGATACCAATTATTGAACTTTTTTTCAATGCTGAGAAGGGGGGGGTGAATCAATATTGCTTATTTTTCACAATTTTCATCAATTCTTTAATTATTAAAATTATTAACCATAACAATTGATCAACAAGAATGTACAGTATACAGAATTTAAATGTAACAATAATAAAAATTGTATTTAATTTACAAGCTACAACTTGTAGGAGACATCAATCTCCCTTATTTTGAGCACCAACTCAAGGATACACCAATCCCCTTTTTTCAAGCACCAACTTGAGGAAGTTGCAACTCCATATAGATCAGGCTCCAACCTATAGAGGACTCAAATCCTTTGTTTTCAAGCATTAACTAGAGGAAGTTGCAACTCCATGTTCTTCATGTTCCAACCTGTAGAAGACTTCAATCATCCCTTGCTCATCCCTTACACCCTCACTTCATGTGAATGTTTCAAAGTTATTCCTTGGACTCCACCTCTATTTAGATCTTCTGAATTATCTCTCAGAGACACCCCTTTCAACATGTTTTTGTATTTATAAAGTCTTCCAACATGTATATGAAACGGAAACATTGTGTCTCTTTGTATGAACCAATGTACCTCTTCATTTAATTTAACAATAATGCTGAAATTTTTGTTGTCATTAAAAGTTCAGATTTAATTCAAAAGACTTCAAATACATTGTAAGTTTTTCACCATTTATCCCTTCACATTCCAAAATCCTTGTAGCGGCAATGGAATGGTTGGGTGCTAAATTTTGTTTACTAATGTTTTAATTGTTCTTGAATAAACCCTGGCCCTGAGGAGTTAACTAGATTTGAATTTGATATTTCTCTCAAGTGCATTTCCTATGCTGACATGGTGGATAGGTATTAATCACGTGGCCCCTTTTCCATAGGACCAAATGTTGTGACTAACATCTTAGAGAAAAGAATGTGTGAGGTCTTTTCTAAACACTAGATTGAAGGCACTTCTTTGATTCACCAAGTGACCATGCCCTAGGATCCAATCAAATCGACGATTCCAACTTGATCAAGTGTTGAGTGGATGGTCCAGGATTATCTAGGCACCAATTAATTCGACAGTTCAGATTTAATCAACCATTGAGTGGACGATCCACATGAATTTTTCATTTGAAAAATGGACTCAAATTATTCCCAAGCCAAAACATGATAACATTTAATGTTGACATGTGGATAGTTAAATCTAGCATAATATTACTTCGTGTATGCCCTTGGTAATTAACGTTCATGTTATTTCAAACAAGAAAATGATTAGGGTCATCCGATCGTGCTCCCATTTTGATCATCATCATCCATTTTGACCATCATTATAAACTCTACCAAATGATTTTGTTTGTATACAGTATTTGCTAAGTATCACCCTCAACTCTGCTAAGGTAGTCTCGACATTGTTGGAATCATAGGTTGAGATAGAAAATTTGATTTTCTGTAATTTTTATGTTCCTGTGTCGGAGATTGAATTTTCAATGAAGACACGGACTTAATGGAGTATACACTAAAAACAAATTGAGACATGGCATGGAGGGAAGATGTTAATCCTTTCACAGATCAAATTTTACTGGTGGTTGTTGTTACAATAGAACTAACACAATGATCTGAGGAAAACATTTGTGCCAATGTTGTATTCATTGTTTCAGTAGATGGTAAAGACATAGGCATAAAACTAGACAGAGTTCCATTGTAATTTTTTCATGATATCTTCAATGATGAACAACATACTTTTGTTGGGACATTTCTCATTTCCAATTCCTCTTTTAATAAACCATGTCTTATTAACTCCTCTATCTGTGACTTGTATGGATCCATATTGGATTATCCATTTATAATTATGATCATATTGACCATATTTGACATCAATGCCAACTCCATAACACCATATCCAACATTGACCATATTGACCCTCTTTGACATCAATGCCAACACCATAAAACCATGTCCAACATGAGGTACATGTTTTTTTGGTACATGGTTGAGACACATGGGTTGATGATGGTATATTAGTTACAATGACATAGACAGTGGTAGTTACAGGTTGATGTGATAGTGATAGGTTGATGTGACAGTGACAGTGACAGTGACAGGTTGATTGATGTATCGGTGACAGTGGTAGTGACAATATTAGTGGTAGTGATAGGTTGGGTATACACTTATATTTCAACGCGACAGGATGAGACAAGGAAAGGGGGTTGTAGCCTCTTTCTGGTTGGTGCCGTAGAATTTAGGGAGTCATAGCTTCCTTTTGTTAATTAAGGTTGGTTGTCATTGATGTCAACCCTTGAAGAAAGACCCGTAGCACAAAGGTTTGGGTAATGGACCCAATAGTGTTTGATGTAAATATGACTCATTAT
>JZKD02S0110820.1:65108-78280 GCA_000966675.3 Picea glauca | reverse complement strand
TAGATTCTGAAAGCTTTGAGAGCTTTCACCAATGCGTAGGCCTGCTTTTCCATGATCTCATATCTGAGTTCAGCATCTCTCAATGCCTTGCTGAAGAAGGCAATGGGCTGCTCTCGCCCTTGATCGTTTCTCTGTAATAGGACTGCTGCTACTGAGTCATCGGAAGCAAATGAGAAAATCAGGAAATCTTTAGAGTAATCGGGACTGATTAGCATAGGTGCCTCAGTCAATGTTTTCTTTATCTGGGCAAAAGATTCCCTAGATTCAGCAGTCCATTGTATTTCATGGCCCTTCCTAAGCATGGTTGTGATGTGCTTCGCCAGCTCGGCGAAGTTCGAGACGAATCTCCTCATAAAGTTGACCTTTCCCAAAAATGCCTGAACTTCCTTCTTAGATCGAGGAAGTGACAGGGCCTGAATCGCTTCCACCCTGCTTGGGTCAATCCTTACTCCTTCTGCTAACACTATGTGACCTAGAAGCTTTCCCTCTTTCATAGAAAACAATGATTTCTTGGGGTTTAAAGATAGGCCATACCTCCGACACTTCAGGAAAACTCTTTTTAAGTGGCAGCAGTGCTCTTTATCAGTCTTAGAGAAGACTATGATGTCATCCATATATATCACCACAAACTGGTCCTTCTCCCCTATGAAGGCTATGTCCATGGCCCGCTGAAATGTTGCTCCTACATTCATCAGTCCGAAAGGCATTTTGGCATACATAAATGTGCCTCAAGGAGTGGTGAAAGCTGTTTTTCCTCTGTCCTCATGCATGACTGATATCTGATTGTATCCGGAGAAACCATCAATCATGGACATCCTGGATGTGCCGGTGACCCTTTGTAAAATGTGTTCCATGTTGGGCAGGGGATAATTTTCCTTCCTCGAACTTCTGTTCAGGTTCCTGAAATCGACACAGAGTCTGATTTCTCCACTCTTCTTTCTCACCGGGACCAAATTGGCCACCCATTCAAAATATCTCAAGGGGACAATGATCTGGGCATCCAGCAGCTTCTTTACCTCTTTCTCCATAACAGGCAGCAACATGGGATTTGTATGTCTCAGCTTTTGCTTAAACGACTTAGCCTCCTCTTTTAGTGGGATCTTGTGCTCGATGACTGATGTGTCATACGTCTTGAGGTCTTCGTAAGTCCATGCAAACACATCAGCAAACTCCTTCAACAACTTGGTATATTCGATCCTCTGCTCCTCGGTCAAACTTCTTGATAGCTTGACAAAATTTGGCTCCTCAGGTGTGCCTATGTTGCATTCAGTTGTGTCATCATCATCACCTGAAACCTTACCCTTCACTACCACATCATTCCCGTCGAACAATATTTCTAGCGGGATCTGTCCTCTCGAAATGTGATTGTTCTGTAGCTGAATGATCCGGTGATCAACAATTCTATTTACAAATTCCCCAGGGTGATGGTCATCTTCCTCTTCAGGATTCTCATCTATGTGCATTGTGGAAAAGTCATCAATGGACTGGAGAAATTTTTCAATTTCTTGATCATCTTCAAACACCTTCCAATGTTTGACATTGTCTGGTATAGAAGGTCTGTATTTTATTTCAACATCAGACCCAGCAGTGGGCGGTGTGGGAACTTCGAGCATACTAGCCGTGAAATCTAAAAAGTCGGCCGAGGCATTTTCCTCCCTTGGAATGTAGGAAATGTTAAAATCCAGGAAGGAATCATCAACCATATCCCATACCTCGTTTCTGTAATTCCTGAGCCGAGGATGCTTAGTCTGATAAACATTTTTGACCTGCTGGACAATCAGTTCTGCATCACCAAACACAACCATCTCCTTGATTCCCATTTCTTTTGCAGCTCTTAATCCCAGAACCAGAGCTTCATACTCTGCCACATTATTGGTGACCTCGAATTCCAGCCTGTATGACAGAGAGATGGTCTCATGACAAGGTGATATAAATATCACTCTGGCACCTGCACCCATACTGGAGGAAGCTCCATCAAAGAACATCTTCCAAACAGAGGAAGTTGGAGGGGAGGTCTCCTGATTAAGGATGGGCTGCTTTCTGATCTGCAAAGAAGCTTCAGGGGTGTGGGTGAGTTGTAGTAAACTGGAGCCTAAATCAGTGTCCAAGGCATATATGGGATGATTGGTAGGGTTGGCCTCGTCACTGACAATGTAGGCTAGCTGGGCTTCTCTGTATAATCTCATATGTTCCCCTCCAAAGACCGGAATGGTGGCATATGTGAGATCCATCTGTAACGTCCCTCCAAGTCTCTTGATCCAAGACCTTGACAATAGCATGCCAAACTTGGGGGGAACATCAGCTACCACAATATCCATGATCATACTCTTCATGGGCAGCTGAAACAAAGAGACTACCAGGTCCTTGATGACTCCCAAGCATTGCACCCTCCTGGAGTCAAAAGAATAGAGGTCATGATAGGCTCAGGTGACTTCCAGTCCTAATTCTTCCATGACGGCTTTGGGCATGAGGTTGTGGGAGGCTCCTAAATCCATAAGGCAATTATGCAGCACCTTGTCATGTATGTTCAGGGAGGTGTAGAAGGGAGGGGATGAATCATCTCTGTCTTCTACCATGGGACCTAGGACAACTGCAAGCCTTTCATCTTGGAGATTTATGGAGTCTGTGAGAGGATATGAGGCTTCAGATTTCAGCAGTTCAGAGAAGCGTTTTTTGAATTCCCTATGTTTGATTAGCTCAGTGAGGGGCACATGGATCCTGATCTTTTGAATCTCATGTTCGAAATTGAAAGGGGACGTGAGCTTTGGACCTTCTTTAATTTCAGGAACATGATTTTGGAAAATGGGAGAGGGAGGTTGGGCCTACTTACCTCTGTGAGAATCCGCTATCTCATTGGTAGGCCTCTCTGCTCTAGTGTATGGCTCAAGAACATCAGGTGCTGCTGCCCTTTTTTCAAACCTCAAGTTGTACCTACCTCGGCCGCCACTAGATTTGTCTCCTTTGCTCAATTCATTCAGCTGACCATCCATGAGAGACTCTTCATATGTTGATTGGGTCAGATGAGGGAAAGGGGGAGTGACTTCTACACTGTGTATTTTAGGCTCAGGCTCGTCTGCTTCCCCTTCTTCTTCATCAGCCACAAAATTTTTCTGGAAGGGAGCCTGAATTCTTTGGTCGTCTCTGTCTCTTTCCTTCTCTGTGTGCATAGTTGGAGGAGAGAAATTATTTGGCCTTCTGAAACCTCCTTTATTTTCGATGTTCTGAGGGCCCTTTTACATTTGCTTCCTTTCCACCTTCAATCTCTCCACCTCTTGTTTAAGGAGGTTCATAACTCGGGTCAGCTCATTTACTTGAGAGTGGGGCAATGATGGGCCGGAAGTTGAGGCTTCCGATTTTTCCTTTTTTCTGTCTGTGTCAGCCTGGCTTCTCNTCACTGACAATGTAGGCTAGCTGGGCTTCTCTGTATAATCTCCTATGTTCCCCTCCAAAGACCGGAATGGTGGCATATGTGAGATCCATCTGTAACGTCCCTCCAAGTCTCTTGATCCAAGACCTTGACAACAACATGCCAAACTTGGGGGGAACATCAGCTACCACAATATCCATGATCATACTCTTCATGGGCAGCTGAAACAAAGAGACTACCAGGTCCTTGATGACTCCCAAGCATTGCACCCTCCTGGAGTCAAAAGAATAGAGGTCATGATAGGCTTGGGTGACTTCTAGTCCTAATTCTTCCATGGTGGCTTTGGGCATGAGGTTGTGGGAGGCCCTTGAATCCATAAGGCAATTATGCAGCACCTTGTCATGTATGTTCAGGGAGGTGTAGAAGGGAGGGGATGAATCATCTCTATCTTCTACCATGGGACCTAGGACAACTGCAGGCCTTTCATCTTGGAGGTTTATGGAGTCTGTGAGAGGATATGAGGCTTCGGATTTTAACAGCTCAGAGAAGCGCTTTTTGAACTCCCCATGTTTAATTAACTCAGTGAGTGGCACAGGAATTCTGATTTTTTGAATCTCATGTTCGAAATTGAAAGATGACATAGGCTTTGGGATTTCTCTAATTTCAGGAACATGATTATGGACAATGGGAGAGAGAGTTTGGGACCTCTTACCTCTGTGAGCATCCGCTATCTCATTGGCAGGCCTCTCTACTCTAGTGGATAGCTCAGGAACATCAGGTGCTACTGCCCTCTTGTTAGACCTCAAGTTGTACCTGCCTCGGCCGCCGCTAGCTTTGTGTCCTTTGCTCAATTCGTTCAACTGACCATCCATGAGAGACTCTTCATATGCTGATTGGGTCAGATGAGGGAAAGGAGGAGTGACTTCTACACTGTGGATTTTAGGCTCAGGCTCATCTGCTTTCCCTTCTTCTTCATCAGCCACAAAATTGTTCTAGAAGGGGACCTGAATTCTTTTGTCGTCTCTGTCTCTTTCCTTCTCTTTGTGCATAGTTGGAGGAGAGAAATTATTTGGCCTTCTGAAACCTCCTTTATTTTCGATGTTCTGAGGGCCCTTGTACATTTTCTTCCTTTCCACCTTCAATCTCTCCACCTCTTCTTTAAGGAGGTTCATAACTCRGGTCAGCTYRTTTACTTGRGAKTGGGGCAATGATGGGCYRGAAGTTGAGKCTTCCGATTTYTCCTTTYTTCTGTCTGTGTCRGCYTGGCTTCTCAATCTGTSAGCTGCCARTATRTTGGATTCCACTTCTATAGCTGCATCTTGCATCTGAGCYAAAGAGGTGGCTCTYCTTTCTCTTAACACRAGACAGAAATCAGGGTCAAATGCGCCAGCATAGGAAATTTGAGCAGAGGCCTCTGAGGGTTTAATCTCTGCAGGAATCTTGTTGTACATCTTATTAAATATTTTGGAGAAGTCTGAGACAGACTCCCCTTCCATCTTCCTCAGAGACCCAAACTCTGTCATGTAATACATATAATCTTTTCTATCTCCCCACTACCTCAGGAAAACGTTATCCAAGGCTTCAATGCCAGCAATAGATCCAAGGGCCAGTCCCCAGAACCATTTCCTCACTTCTCCATCCAGGCTCTGGACAAAGACTCTCATCCAGACATCTTCATTCTCGATATTCAAGTTGTCTGCATAGCTGTAAAAGGCAGCTAGGTGCTCTTCAGTAGTTACATCTCCCTCCCCACTGAACTTGGGCATGTATTTCAAATAGTCTCCAGCAGGGAGAGGGTTTAGAGGCTGGGGTAGAATCAAAGGAGCATATTTGGCAGCAACTATGGCATCCATTCTGTTTGGAGGGGGATTAGCACCATCCATAGGGATATTAGGTAGAGGAGAAATCGAAGGAGAAGGAGTATGAACGGGAGATGTCGGAACAAAGATTCTTGGAGGAGACAACGGAGAAAACAGAGAGAAAGCCAAGGGACCTGAGTGTGCAGACGCTTCTCTTTGTGCAGCAATAACAACAAAAGGAGGGGTGGTGAAACCTTCAGAAGCTAGAGGTCTGTGATGAGGCAAGACCTCTAGGGAGGAGGGAGTGACATGGATTTCTCTTTCTGATACCAGACCAGGAGGAGAAAACTCAGTAGGAACACTCCCGAAATTTAGAGAACGGGAGACTTCGGAAGAAGGACGACTAGGAAGCTGCGAATAAGAAAATGGAGTTCTCACAGAAGGGGAGGGCGTATTCCCTGTTTCAGCGATGGAAACTTCTTTCACAGAGCTCTTTCCCTTCCTGCGTACCACTTCCAAGTCAGCCTCTGGTGTAGCTAAAGGCAAATGTGGATTAGACCTCGTGTGTCTGCCTCTCGAAGCCACAGTTGATAGAGCAGGTTCTTCCCAGTGGAGTCGCCAGGTGCACAGTAGCAATCTTCAAGTTCTGATATCTGATGCACCTTCAGAATCAGTTGATCTTTTTCGTTCAATCCCGGGGAAAATATTCAACTTCATCCCCGGCAACGGTGCCAGAAATGTTGGAGCCGGAAGTCACTCCTGGATTTCTTGCAGGAGCAGAGCCCGACGCCCATCAGTTTAATGTCACGATTTGTTTTAAAGAGGTGATCAAATGGAGATAAATACTCGGGGAGATATCACTCTAACTCAGGGACTGAGTCTGGTACATAAGTGACAAAGGAGGTCTTGATCTAACTTCAGCCAGTGGGTTGATAAAAGGGCGAATAGGTGGAAGACTTGGTGAGGAAAATGGACAAACAGCTTTGGGCGACAGGCTTACGGCTATTTGCAGAAGAAAGACACTGAATGCAAGATCTTCTTGGTTCAGGGTCTTAAGAAACCGAGGAGGAATTGACTGGATCCTCCAATTCCAAGTCACTCAGCGCTGGGAAAATCACAAGAACTGGTTAGAAACATCATAACTGCTACAGTGATCCTATCCAACATCATCCTATAACAGCTATAGCTCGACTGGATCCTCCAATTCCGAGTGATTCTAACACGGTGTAACAAAGACGTAAAAGAAACTGGCATTCATCAGGCAAGAAGTCTCAAGAGTGCATACATAACCAGAATATCAGTGCTTCATTAAAGATTTACAACCGGGAGCTCAGCTCAACCATCGATAGATACAAAAATGGTGAAAACGCCTACATATACTCAGAATAAACAACAGCAGCGGAACCAAGACAATGCATTGAAATCTTTGCGTCTGCATGGCTTCTAACAGTCAACCTCTGAAAGGTCGTGCAACTTATGTCAGACGCAATCTGGTTCTTTGCCAGTTCCAACGGCGAATCGACGTGCCTTTAATTCATTGTCGTGCTTTCCCATTATGGAGGAGGCGATGTCTAACCACCACCAATCGCTTCAATAACTGCTTCACCAAGATCGAGGATGGCCCGGCCAACTCGGCACCTTTGGGACGTGGAGGGCCTCCCGCGTTGCCACCCGGAATAACTGACAGGCTTGAAAGATATGCGCGGAGGCCAGCGCGGAAAGTGGGGCACGAGAATGGAGTGATGGGGCCAAAACAGCACGGAGTGGGGAGGAGCAATGAGGGAACGAGAGAGATTACGGGGGAGCAGGTGTGTTGGACACATTTCAGTGGGAGACCGACATGGAGGGAAGGAGACATGTGGCAAATGATGTGCGGATGATGAGAGGGAAGGAAGACCACACGGACTATCGAGGGGAGGTAGATGGATGACACATGGCAGCAGGAGAAAGGCGGTTGGGAGGTGACATGACGGGAGAAGGGTCCACGTACGCTTAAGCACAGAGCAGCTAAGGATGATGTGGATTGCATGAGCGCCATTGATCCGGGCGCTAAGATCTCAGTCGTCAAAAAGCTGCAAGCCCGATTCCGGACCCCCCCCCTCCGCTTAAAGGTAGAAAGGCAGGGGGGGTCCAGAATTGCCTTTACCACCATTGATCCGGGCACGCTGATCTGGGCCGTCAAAGAGGTGCACCCCGGATTCCGGACCCCCCCACCCCCCCCGCTTAAAGGTAGAAAGGCGGGGGGGGTCTAGAATCACACCTGCGCCGTTGATCAGGGCGTCGTGATCCTAGCCGTCCAGACTTGCTTTTCATTTAATCATAGGCGCATTAGCACCCGAACTTAGGACAAGTGGGTTTTTAACCCATTCCTTTGCATTCCAACCCCCTTACAAGAAATATCTCTAACAAGTTCATACTTAGAATGTATTACTCATTTTTCGGAAAACTTCTACCTGCAGAAGTTGGTGGATTCACAACTTCAGGTTTCAATTACTTTTATATCACTAGACCAACCGACCGCTTCTCCATTTGATATTGTAAGCAACGAATATAAACTGGCGCAAGTACAATTGTGCTATTACATCAACACGAGGCCCTTAAAATTGAAATAGTCTGCAAATTCGTGGAACTTTGGGTGCTATTTGTAGGGCACGGAACAATAGAGGCCCAATTTTGAGCCCGCCAACCCGAGAACCTGTGATCCAAAAAGTGACTAAGTATGGAATGAGGGCTGCGTACATGCTCTATAAAATATCATGCCCATACTTTATAAAAGTACATATTTGGTATGTATAACTTGTTTCTTGCGAAATTTTCTAGGTGCAGAACTTGATGGATACACGTGTTCAAATTTCCACACATTTTTATATCAGCAGCCTGACCGACCTCTTTCCCGTTTCATATTATACAAAATTTTTGGAAGGCAAGTTTTCAAATGCGCGGGTTTTTCTTTGAAATAAGATATTTCACATCCTTTTATAATTTTATGTAATTAAATTGTACAATATCAATATTTAATATGAATACTTTAGTTTTGAAAATAATGTTTTTTGGTAGTGTTACATAGTTCATAGGGATCACCATCCCTAAACAATCGCAAGGTTGAGCCCGCCAGCCCTGGAATCCATCTGTGAATTTGTATATGGAGGAACTCCGAGTGTTGTTTGAACGACGCGGAACAATAGAAATGCAATGTTGAGCACGCTAGCCCGCAAGTCCGCCTATCAATTTGTATATCGTGAAACTCTTGGGTGCTACTTGTAGCTAACGAAACAACAGAGGACCAGTTTTGAGCCCGCCAACCCGAGTACCCGCGATCCAAATATTGGCTTAAGTATGGAATGTGGGAACAATACATGCTCTATAAAATATCATGTCCGTACTTTCTAAAACTAGATTTTATGTATCACTCATTTTTTTCGAAAAATTTCTTGGTAAGGAAGTTGGCGGATTCACGTATTTAGATTTCACTTACTTTTATATCACTAGCCTGACCAATCGACCACTTCCTCATTTCACATTGTACAAACCTCCTTGTCTAATTAAATTGTACAATACCAATATTTAATATTAATCATTTAGTATTCAAAATAATGTCTTTAGATAATGTCCAATAGTTAATAGGAATTAGCATCCATAAAAAATCGCACTCTCGAGGATGCTAGCCCTGGAGTCCGTCTGTCAATTTGTATATTGCGGAACTCCGAGTATTGTTTGTATGACATGAAACAAAAGGAGTGCAATTTTGAGTGAGCCACCCTGCAGGTCCGCTGGCCAATTTGTATATCAAGAATTGTGAATGCTATTTGTAGGCCACGGAACAATGGATGTCCAATTAGAGCCCACCAGTCCGAGCACCCGTGATCCAAAATGCGGTTAAGTATGGAATGTGGGATCCGTACATTCTCTATAACATCTCATGTTCATACTTTATAGTACATATTTAATGTGTATTACTCGTTTTTCAGAAAATTTCTAGTTTCTCTTTTCTCTTTGATTTCCCTTTTTGAAACGCGGGTTCCTGCATAGGCAAGTTTAACATTGCGTTTCCATTGTTTCACCACCTACAAGTAGCACCCAGAATTCGCGATTTACAAATTTGCAAACAAACCCCCCTTCATATCATATTCTTTCGCTTTCTGTTTACTTGGTTCTTTTTCCCAATGTCTCATGGTTTTATATACAGAACTCGAGGTTCAGCAATATACAAATTTCCCTCTCATCATCGCACTTCTGTTTTTCCCCTACGCACAAAAAACACCCTAAATTCCATGACATACAAATTGACGGTCGATATCTGTCACTGAGATGCAATATGACCATCGACCCTTCACATCTCCTGTGTATATCTTCTGCCCTTTTTCTTTTGTAACGCACCCAACCGCTTTCCATACTTAGGTATTTCTTGAAATCGATTTCGTGGGTTGGCCGGTGCGCAAAATGTACAATGCTTCGTCACAATTCTCCATCACCACTGCCTTCATACTTGTTTCCAGATATGTAATAATTAAGCTTTAATGCTAGTAGTTCATCCTGCAGGAACTGTTAAGATTGTCATTAATGTCTGGAAGTCTGGAGAAGATTTTTCATTACTACAAATTAAACTAATATTTACGCACAAGTATGTTATCCTTTCCAAGTATTCATTTCAAACACGATGCAATATGTTTTTTGTGCGCCGACGGGTTGGCGCTTTTAAGAAATTTCTACTTCTTAATCTCTCTTCATCGTCACCGCGACCTTCTCACTTTTTTCTAATTATGCAATTCATGAGCTGTGATGGTGACAACTCATTCCGCACGAACCCTAGAGATTTTCATTGATCAGAGAAAGGCTCGAGGAGATATTCCATTGATACAGATTAAACCATAATTTGCGGAGGGTTATATTATCCCTCCCTGATTTTCATTTCAAACATCATCTCGAGCAAATGGAAATTCTTGTTAAGTTGTGGCAACAGTTCTGTCCAGATACAGTAAACACATTGCAGCATAATGGCTAGAGGTTCCACTATTCCAGGGCATATTCTTACTACTCATCTCCCTCCTCCCAAGAGAAAAAAAGGAGATGGTCCCTTGGTACACCGAGAGATATATTTCAAGCCAAAGAATTCCAAGGAAACCTTGCCTACTCAGAGAACCTGCCCAGTTGCATTCATGAATGGCGTGGAGGTTGATGTCATGAATTTCGAGCCGGAAGAAGATGATCTCATGGGCGATGATATGGAAATGGATGATGGAAATGCAAAGACTCTTCCCACTCCTATGCCCAAATTGAAATCAACCATAACAGACGCAACTTCCCGTCTTGGTGATGGTCATCCTGACAACACCAAAAGGAGTTTCAGAAAAGAAACTGACGCTAAACGCAATAGCCTCTTTGCAACACGAAATTAGGAATTCCAGAGTTCCAAATTAGTCTATTCTAGGCCAAAGAGTTTCACTGTAAAGTAATGATATGTTGATGCTCCCAGAGATATATTTCAATCCAAAAAATTATTCACTTGTGGGAATATTGTCCTATTCTCTAGATATACAATTAATATCTTCGAGAATCAGGTCCAAAAATCTCACCGTTGCAAGTCATTTTTCTACTAGTCATCTCCTTCCACCCAGAATGGACTAATTTGGGCCTCTGAAATTCCACATGCAACCTGTGCTCCTTAATTTTTTTCGACTATACAGAGGCAATTTCAGCTAAGAGCTATTCCATTTTCCCTGCAACTTTTTTCGTCTTCTTCCTCATGGGAAGCTTCTGAAAACTATCAATTTCAGCACAAGATGATTCATCGAGGAGAAAACTGCGAGGATCTTGCATACTGCGGATCTCGTGCATGTGTTTGTCATAGATACGTTCAATTTTTTGGCTCGAAGAATTGGGTCCAATTTCTAAGGATAGATATACAATACTTGGCGTTTTTCTTATTTTTTTAAATGGATTTTCTATTAAAAAAAAATTGCCTTGGACTCTTCGTTGTTGCTTCTTTTCTGGATTTGACGTCTATTCTCATTGGCATGGTTTAGTGCTCTCGTACTTCTTCGATATTGTGTTTACTTAGGTTATTTTTTCTAATATGGGACATCTAACAATTATATGACAATGTACTATGTCAATCCACCAGCCTTTTATGCAAACAAAAAATGGATTACATTGTTTCAAACCAACGTTCAATTCTATTCGTAATGCAGATAGAACATAGCAATACCAATGTACAATCTTGCAGCAAAATTGTTGTTTTTGTTTCTAGACATGCAATTATTAAGTTTTAATGCTAACAACCCATAATTCAAGAATTTTAATACTTAAGTTAATATATTGCAGTCATGGAAGAATGTCTCAAGAACACAGTTACACCCACACGTTCCAATAAAATCTAATCTTCAACAAAGCATTTGTTGGCAATTAGCAGAAAATGAAGTTTATTAGTTAAGTTAATATGTTACAGTCATGGAAGAATGTATCATGAACATACTTACACACACAGGTTGCAATAAAATCTAATCTTCAACAATGCATTTGCTGACAATTAGTAGAAAATGATGGTTTTACAACAATGGGGCTTCTTTGAAACTAATTCACGCTTACGAAAATTGCCTTCCACCTTTCTATTTTCCCACTCTTTTATTCCCTATAGTTTCTCTTCCAATTTACTTAATCGTTTTTTTCCCGAAAATGCCTTGTTGCGCGGCTTGGCGGATTCACGTGTTTCCAATGAGCGCTTCCCCTTTATTTAAATTGACCCTCTATTGTTCTATGTCCTACAACTAGAACCCAGAGTTCCGCGATATACAAATTGACAGGCGGACTTGCGCGCTGGTTGGGTCAACATTGCACTTCTTCTTTTCCGTGACCTCCAAACAACATTCAGAGCTCCGCGATATACAAATTTACAGACAGGCTCCGGGGCTAGCGGGCTCAAGATTTCCTCTGTTTACAGATGGAAAAGTGCTAAAACGATCCATACCACATTTGCCCCACATAAGCTATATTAAAAGGGAAAATCATTTCCTCTATAGTTTCATGTCTTGCAAACAACACCCACAGTTCTACACTATACAAATTGACAGCCGAACTTGCGAGATGGATGGCTAATAAAATGCCTCGGAGTTCCGCGATATACAAATTTACAAACGAAGCATACAAGCAAGAGCCAAGTAAACTCTCAGATCGTATTCCTAGTTGTTGTTTTTTGTTCCCACCAACTTCGCAATTCTTTCCAAGTATGTATCTTGCCACGAAAATGGGATATTTGTTACAGATGTGAATATATTGGTCCTTGTTTTCTGTCTTCTATACTTGGCCAAATATCCATTTCTCTTTTCCCTGAAATTTATCTTTTTCGTCACTTATTCGTTTTTTCAAAAATGTATGGATGCGCACGTGGGTGGTCTTGCGGGTTCACACTTGCACTCATGCTCTTTTATTGCGACACTGACCGACCGCTTCCCCATTCCATACCAAGAAACTTCTTCGATCGTGAATTCCTGGTAGGCGGGCTCTAGATTGAACTTTTGTTGTTCCATGGCTTGCGAATAGTACCGTCACTTCTGTGATATACAAATTTACAACCAAACTCAGATCATACCCTCTTCCGTATTATGGTCCACCTATCATGCCCTCTTCCATGGTATACATTTTGCACTAAAAACTTCCGAGAAACACAATTTAATCGTCGGGTCCTCACGTCTTTTTTGGAACTATTGTCACCCCATTTTGAAGCCCGTCTTTCCTCTTTCCATACTTTGCCATTTCTTTGAATTTCTTTGGCGGATCATCGGTTTGGCGGGTTGATGAAATATTCATTTCCTAGTCATTCTTTCCTATGTCCGCACCCCTTTGAAATTAGCAATTGCATTATATATAATATCTTATTTCTAGGCATGCAATTAGAAATTTCCCTATTCCATACTTAGCCACTTTTCCGGAATTCCACAAATATACAAACCGGCCGCTAAACTGCCCCATCATGATCTCTTCTGTTTTACAAATTTTGCATTCAAAAATTC
>JZKD02S0110820.1:44792-64870 GCA_000966675.3 Picea glauca | reverse complement strand
TTTCTAAATATGGAATTACTGACATTTAATTCTAACGGGTCATCATGCAGGAACAATATAGATTGTCATTGATGGACGAAAGGCTCGAGGAGATCTCCTATTGATGTGCATTAAACCAAGATTTGCAGGGGGTTATATTATCCCTTCCGAGTGTTGATTTCAAAATCATGAAATGTCGTTCGCACGTTGTGGCCTTCACACGTTCACAAAACCTCCAAGCCTTAATTGCTCTTCGTCATACCCGCCACCTTCGCATTTCTAAATATGCAATAAGTAATCTTTACTGCTAACAGTTCATCATGCACCACTCATACAGATTGTCATTAATCAGCGAAAGGCTCGAGGATCTTTCCCATTCATAATAATTTAACCAAGATTTAGTGGAGAGTTACATTATCGGCTCTAACTGTTCATTTAAACCATCATCTGGAGAAAACCAGCATTCTCATAAACCTATGGCATCATCTCGACAACACTTCTGTGGAGATACCATGAACATATTTGGGCACGAGGACCAGAACTTCCAGTGGTCTAGGTCATATTCTTATTACTCAACCTCTACCGCAGAGAACCAAGTAATTTGGACCTCTGGAATTTCTCATACAGGCTATTCCCCTGAGGTTTTTGACAGTAAGGACCTGGTCTCTTGGTGCGCCGATAAATTTATTTCAAACAAAAGAATTATTCCACTGCGGGACCGCTCTTCTGTTTATTTTTCACCTCATGTCTTCTGCCAGATGCTAAGAGTGTTGGATCCAACATTGACGTTCAGAGGAGAATATTGCAAACAATTCCTAGCAAAGCATAATAACGGGTTGGACCTCTTGCCCCACTTTTTGGAAAACCCACTTTTAGTTCCTAAAGATATTATGATCTTGCAGGTTAGTTCATTTAGAAATCCATTTCGCGAAATTGCCTGGTTGTTTACAAGAATAATGGGACATGTATCCACAACAACTATTTCTCGGATGGCTCTTTATATTTTGTATTTCACAGTCAACGAACAAGCCATTTTTTATTGGGGCAGGTTAATTTCCCATGAAATATGTTCCCAATTGTTAAGCTTCAAAAGGGAAAAGAAATTTTATATGTTGTCCTATTTATTTTTTGCAATAGCGCATTCCTGTCGGTTTCTAGAACTATCTCTGTCCAAGAATGTCAACTGTGAATTCCACCCAGTAACGTTCTGGTACCAGGCCTTGTGGAAGTACAAGGATTCCAACTATTTTTATGAGGTTTTTAATGGCTTCGTTTCTATTTTCAAAGTTTTGTTGTTAGGATAAGATGCTCCCCGCATATCTGACCAGGAAACCCATTTTTTGGACAAGAAGGGGACACTTGGACATTTGGATAATTACATTGTCATAAGAATTTTTGGATCCACAGAAAAACCTGCTCTCCTTCCATGTCACATTATAGACAGAATGTTTTTTGTAGAAGTAGCATGACAATACAACTATTGGTTCCATCTGTTGCAAAAGAAGAAGAAAAAACAGTTTATTTCTCTGCCTTGGAAAGTAAGGGAGTTCGTGTTGAAAAACGTCAACAAAATTGACGAATTCGTAGCACATTCTAGCATATCCAACCTGAGATATGTTGAAATCATAAGAGGGTTGAACCCCTATAATATTTTTCGACAACATTTACAAACACTTGGCCTCAACGATTTAAAAAAAAAAAACACTTGCCCGAAAACAGAGACAGTGGTGACAATGGTCCTGCCTATGATGCCAACTACGTAGACACAATGCAAAGCTACACTAAATTGTACATGCAACAGGGGAAAGGCCCCAGTGACAAGAGTGTTCAATTGGAAAACACCACTCCAAAAAGTATGACATCCCGGAGCATCGCTCAAATGACCCACCATGGAAACAAAGAAACTTAGAGTTCTTCAAACGAAGGAGGAGATAACGACCTTCCTCACTCTAAAATTGATATTTCTCACAAGATTCCAGTAGAGAAGAAGAGAAAAAAAAATGTGGGGCAGGCAGAAGAGCCAAAAATTCAGAGTGAGAACATGGAACTTGACACTGATCTGGATAACATGCTCTACTTCCTTGATCATCCCTGAGATGCCATCCACCATAGCCATCCAATGGACATATCTGTTAAGAACATGAATAGATATACAAATATAATCACCACAAATACTGAATACACAATAGATCCACGAAGCAATATAGAAGAAACCGCACTTTATTATTACCAAACCCTTGAGGTAGGGAAACACCATACAATAGATCCTATTATGGAAGGGATCCTCTCATGTTCACTTGCCTCTTCGAGGGGGCATCCTCCTATTGAGCTACAACTCCAAATACAATACTTCTCTTCATGTCCCATTACATTGCTTGAACCCCTTTATATAGTGCTACCATCGCCTAAGAAAATTCTAGAGAATTAATCTTCTAGAAGTAGAACCTTCTAAGAAGTCATCTTACATTTATTATATCTAAATACCCATTTATTATATCTAACTACCATAGTGGGCTTTATTTAATAATATAGTGGACCTAGTCCACCTTACATTGAATGGCCTCCACTATTATCACTATGGGCCCTCTGGGCCTCCNATAGTGTTGAAGTAGACTAGAGAACCAAGGTCCCATTGAGAAATGGTAGCCACCATGCTGAAGTAGTCCAACTGCCATTGTAAACCAGGGTCCCATGTCCAATTGCTCATGTGAACTCCACATGGAAGATATCGATACCCAATAACCAACTGAAAATGATTCTCCCAATACTGACACCTATCATGTGGATCCAAATAATAATATCGATCCACATAGTGGGAGATGTTCAAAGATGAATCTGGAAGGAACAATACCATTGTAAAATATGCAGGCTGGACGCTGGTAACTAGCTCCTGATGTGGGACATTGATGTTCTCTACAAAAGGTGGAGTAGACTCATCAAATAAAATATGAAAGTGGTTGTCATCCAAGAAATGAGAACTATCCATATACCAATCATCACAATCGGCCTCAAAATCATACCAAGCATATATTTCTTGATTATATTCATCCCTGATGTCTGCCATAAGAAATCTCTCCTGCATGTTATCCAATGAATCTTGAATACTACGAAAACTATCATTGAGGCCATCTGCAAGGTCATGCAATCTAGCATCTAATGTGTCATACAATTGGAATTTGAATGCTTCAAAAATTTCTTTGAGGGTTTGAGAGGAAATAGCCATATGAACACTCTATGAACTCTTCGGTCCCACAACCATCACAAAAAAACCCAAAAAATAAAGCAATAAGTTATGGCAGAAAATCGCGGTTTTTTCTGGAAAAACCCTAAAAAACTGTTAAATTTAAAATTCTCACAACTTCACTTCCCGGACTCCGTTTCGACTGATTTTGTTTTTTAAATTGGGTGAAATTTTGAGAGGAAATCAGATATGTAATTTTTTTGGGCAAATTCATCCTCCATATTCTACAAAAATAAATAAAAAAGTGCGCCGCCGTCTGTAGAAAAAACCCTGAAAAATTGCAGATTTTAAAACTTCAATATCTTGACTTCCCAGACTCTGTTTCAGATAAAAAAAAATTCAAATTGGGTGTTTTTATGAGAGGAACTCAGATCTACAACCTTTTTCTGCAAAATTTTCACATAAATATACTGAAAATTTCTGGAATGTCGCGGCCCTCTTTTTTTTTTCTCTGAAAAAAAAAATCTACAAAAATAAAAAATATTTGTCCACAATATCTGCCAAGGAAAGTGCTCTGATACCACTTGTTAAGTACCTATACCATATCTACAAATATACTTGAATAATACCAAGAATAAACCATAAACCCTTCACCATAACATAAACACAAGAAATAGAGAAAACCCTTGAGGTAGGGTAACACCATATATTAATCCTTATGGAAGGATAAAACTCCTCAAGCAATCATTACTTATACAATCACAATATTCTTTACTATGTTTCATTACATTTCCTACACTTCTTTATATAGCTCTCCCTATCTCCTAGGAACCTTCCAGAGAGCCTTCTCACATTTATTACATCCAACTACCATAGTGGGTCTTTATTAATATAGTGGACCTAGTCCACCTTACATTGAATGACCACATTCCCATATATTAAATGACTTCCACTAATAACACATAACTACATTCCCATTGGGTACCTCCCTAGGTATACTACAATATCTGTTACCAAATTTTTTTATGAATATGAATCCTTCGTGTTCCAAAGCGTTGTTTTTTATAGCCAATCCAAAAAATTGATAATTGATAAAAAAGATGTTAAAAATAAGAAAGGAAAATCTCGTTAAGAGGTTGACCTTGCCAACATGCGGCCATCCCAAATCTGTCAACTTCACACCGCGAGCGGAGAAGCACTTCATGATTCCATTGGAGGCATCGAGATCGAGAATGTCAGACTAAAGGACCGGGTCAAAGAATTGGAATACACTTTCATTCCTATGCCATTTATTGTCAATCCTTTGGCAATAGCCATGTTTGCCACCCCTGCAGACAATGTAAAAGAATCCTCCACCCTGCTCGCATCCTATAGAGGATATGTGGAAAATAATATCAAAAAAATAATGGAACTCATTACTGAGGCATGGAAAAGATCACAAACCATCACTTCCCTTGGAACCAGGGCACATAGTTTTCTCGAACATTTGCAGGCCAAGTTAAAAGATGAAAAAAAATTATTTTTAAAAACGGTCATTCATTTTGGCACCATTGTCAACAATATGACAGAAACAAAAAGAAGAGAACAAGATCTTCCATCCAAAAATCAAATCGGTCAATTGAATGCGTGTTGGAAAGAAAAAGTGAAGAACCTGCATCTCATTGTTCAATCATGTGAACAAGCCATATCGAAGAAAGATAAATTATTCACAAGGCTGTCAATTATAGACTTAGCCGGGAAAACCAATGACTTTCAGAACCCCGAATTATTCACAAACTCCTTTCCCTTAACCAGGCAAGATTTCGATAAACAGGTTGCTATGTTTAAGGCCTTGTCTTTGGAAAAATTTTACAGCATCCTTCAATTTGATCAAGCTCACGTTCACGACTGGCTAGTCAAATATTCAATATAGAATGAAGAAATTCACCAGGATCTCTGTAATATTTCTATCAACTTTCGGGAATTAGAAAACGATCTTTTCAACCTAAAAATCCGGAATGAGATCAGCGTCGCCCCAATGAGAAGCTACATTGAAGAATGGCTCGAAATGCAATTGAAGCAGGCTGTCGATGAAAGGCAATAGGCAGTTGTCAGGATTACAGCAGTCATCGACGACATCATTGAAACTGCAACCGTCGGCGACATCAATGAAATGACAGCCGCAAGAAAATATCCAAAGGACTCATATGTACCCTCACTGTAAGTCTACTGATCGCATCCTCCTTTGTTTATCAACACAATTATTCCACTTTCTTAAATAGAGATGTGTAGGCAAACACTTATACCTTTCCATTTATTATTTTTGCAGGTATTGCACTTTATCTTCTTTCTACAATCATGTTTCTTGTACATATTTCTCTAATGGTCTTTGGGATCCCCAATCCCAGTCTACATGACAAACGCATTGAAATTCCGATTTGTATGTAACAGACTTTAATTTTTTTGTATATTTCAAAATTTCCAGTAGTATGTAACAAACTTTTATTTTTTGACATACTTCAAATAAAAATGTTTTCTTATCTCCTTTTAAATTTATGTCTTCATACATTTTTTTCTTTCACCAGTCTCTATGAAAAATGCATTTAAATTTTTATATGTAACAGACTTTTATTTTTTTTTATATTTCAAAATAAATGTGCTTTACATGCCAAGCGTCATTTACTTATACCTCATGTTCACAAATGCATTTAAATTTTTATATGTAACATACTTTTACTTTTTTATATATTTCAAAATAAATGGTGCTCTACATAACAAGCATTATTTACTTATGCCCCATGTTCCGTGATATACATGTTTCATACAACATTTTCGTCATATACATTTCAAAATTTCCAGTAGCATGTAACAAACTTTTATTTTTTTACATATTTCAAATAAAATTGTTTTCTTATCTCCTTTAATTTTATGTATTCATACATTTTTATCTTTCACCAGTCCATATGGCAAATGCATTTAAATTTCCAAATTTTCCCTTCCACTGTCAACAAATTTGTAGTTTGTTATATACTTTCAAAAAATAAATGTTTGTTATATACTTTCAAAAAATAAATGGTGCTCTACATGTCAGGCGTCATTTACTTTTGCCCCATGTTCTATGATATACATGTTGCACACAACATTTCCGTGATATACATTTTTCACTAAACACTTCCGTCATTTACAATTCGACCCCATTTTCCACAATTTGCTTTCTAACCTCGTTGGCATGGACTACGCTGCCACACAACCTTATTTTCTTATAAAATCATGTGTTATTTAAAAAAACTATAAATTTATATTTTTTTACTTTTATATATTGTGTTTCCCCACATATCCTATTTCCTATTTTAGAGGAATCACATTTCTAGACATCCCTATTTTGAAAACTAATACATTTTTCCACATTTTATACCACTTAAACTCATATATATAGTCAAAAGAAAACACAAAACATATAAACATATATGTTTATTTAACTAATTTTAATGTTTATAAAACCTATATGTTTATTTAACCAATTTTGATGTTTATGTTTTATTATTTGTATTGATTCTTTGAATTTAGGCTGACATCAATAGTTATCAAGGTATGTTTACTTTTGATCTCACATTGTTTTGGTAAAATAATATTTACAAATATTATGCACATTAGATATTAATAAAAAATAAAAAATAAAAAAAATCATTACGCACTGACATGTACTAATAATCAACATTTTGATTTTTAAAATACTTTTAAAATTATAATACGCAATGACATGTACTAATAAAACTATAAACTTATTATCAAAAGTTTGATTTTTAAAATTATAATGATGTTTGATTGGACAAAAATGTATACCCAAAAGTTCAACATTTTGATTTTTAAAATACTTTTAAAATTATAATACGCAATGACATGTACTAATAAAACTATAAATTTATTAACAAAAGTTTGATTTTTTAAATTATAATGATGTTTGATTGGACAAAAATGTATACCCAAAAGTTCTATTGCAATGACATGTACTAATAAAACTATAAAATGATTATCAAAAGTTTGATTTTTAAAATTATAATGATGTTTGATTGGACAAAAATGTATACCCAAAAGTTCTATTGAGATATCTGCCATCACATTCTTTCCAAAAGAAACTTTTATTTAAACAATCTCTTCAGAAAGTTATTATGATAAAGGAGGGGACAATTTGATCTTTTCACAAGTCAATGTGAATAAGATGATGTCTTTATATTCTTTAATTACACGATCCTTTTAGAATTACTCCAAATTTATTTATATTCATGGGTGAGAAGTTTATCTTTAATAATTTTATATATTTTATGGTTTTTTTAAATAATTTTTATGTGTGTATTTAATATTTAATCATTTTTTCTGTAATTGTTTAAAAAGAATTTGTATTTTGTTAAGAAAATTAAATTAATTTGATTTTTTGAATATTTGTTAAGATTTTTTTTTGGATGATTAAAAAATTAATAAGAGATTAAACACTTAAAAATTATCAAGATTTATATTATTGTTTTCATATGATTTAAGTAATCTTTTTAATTATAGGGTTATTATGATGAGTTCTCTTTTAGCCAAGTTATATAGAATTATTAGGGAAAAAAAAGATCAGTATGTGGCTACAAAGACACAGAAAAAGAGTTAAAGGTTAGGTAGGATTTAGGAGCTATCATTCAATTGTGGACCACCTTGTTACAATTAAGATCATTGTGGAGGAGCATTGTAATAATAAAACCAATCCTCTGTGTTGTTTTGTTGATTGTAGAAAAGTTTTTGATACAGTGCCAAGACTAACCCTTGGAATAGGCTATTTTTGTCATACATGAAATTAGCATAGGTGATCTTTTTGGATTTAATTATCATAATCTCCATTTTGTCAATGTTAACAATCATACCAATACTACAACATAAATCCTTGAGAATTTGTTTTTGCTTGTCTATATAAAAGGGGCTTCTCGCCATAAGAACAATAATGCCCAGCGTAAAGAAGATGGATGATGACTATACCAGCTAGAGTTGGGTTGACACAACCTGCTTCTTCCAAAAAACCCTCTAACTTGTCGATGTATATTCCAAAAAGGGTAGAGGACAAGAGCCAACCTTGTTTAACTCCTATATTACAATTAATTTCTTCTGACTAGCCCTCAGTGTTTCTAACTTGGAAATAATGTTCTCATACAACCTTATAGAAGTAACTCTCAACTCAAAATGAACATTTAACTCTTCTAATCTATTACAAAGGTTAATCCTAGGCATTATGTCAAAATGTTTTATAAAGTCAATGAGACAACACAGGAGATTGATTTTATTATTGCAACACTCCTACACAATGATCCTAAGCATAACAAGGTGGTCCACAATTGAATGGTAGTTGTTAAATCTAGCCTAGCCTTTAGCTCCTTTTCGATGGATTTATATCCATACATTGATCTTATTTTCCAAATAATTCCATATAACTTGGCTAAAACGGGGCTAATCATAATGGTCCTATAATTAGAGGGATTGTTTTGATCCCCACTTTTAAAAATAGGTACAATCAAGCTTTAAATCTAGGTTTTAGGGAAACCCTCTTTTACTACTAACTTGAAGAGCTTGTGGATGTGAGGTATGAGGATAGGCCTTGCAATTTTTAGGATTTATTCTTGGCAGCCTTCAATTTACTTGGATTTCACTTTTGCGAGCCACTTATCCCCAAACTCTATGTCTTATATAGAAAAATGTCTTCCTTTGTGGAAAGGATTTGAATGTTTTCCATGACATCAAGGGATTTTTAAATATTTTTAAGGTAGGAATTCTAGTCTCTCAAAGGAATCATAATGTCTTCTTTAGTTTTACAAGTCATAATTTTCCTCTAGATGGGCCATCAGGGGAACTATCATGCTTGGGATCTACTCTATAGTCTTTACAAAATGAAAGGATTACAAATCAGACACTTTCATATTCTTTGTTGTTGCTACTAGAATGAATTGGAAGGCCTAGACTTCCTTTAGAAGGAGTCATATAGAGAGCTAGAAGGGTCACTCCCTCCTCATGTCTTCACAATGTGAGTTGAGAGAAGATAACCTTAGATAGAAGCCTTGGTGCTTAGCATGAGATTGACGCTTGGAGACCATAACAATTATTAGCAAGGGGACCATAGGGATTATTAGCAAGGGGATCATAGGGGTTATTAACATATGGACCATAAAGTTCATATGGATTATTAACATGACGACCTTAGGGCATATTGTTAGAGAAAGATTTGCCTCACCCTATGCAATCTTGCAGAGAGGGCCTTATTCCATTCCCCCATGCAGACTTACTTTCCCTGATTGATAAATCCAGAGACAAAAATAAATATTTTTCCACTTGTACGCACCTTGCAAGCTATACAGGAAGCGTATATGTTGGTTGCTCCACTATAGCCCATGTACATCGGGATTTGTGCCATAAAATCAAAATTAAATGTCGGGTTTCCATGTCACGAAAAGAGATCTCTGATCCTTGTCCTTCCATATACTGGAAACGTTCTGACTCGACCCTTTAGTTGCATTTTGAAGGTTATAAAGAAGTCAATTCCGAGCTATGGAAAAACTAGAGAGAATTCAACTTTGAGAGCAAAGTTACTCTGGAGAAATTATTTACTTCATATTGAGTCTGCATCCCTTTGTCCTTTAAGTCTGAGCACAGTGTTCAGCCCCCAAGTTCTTCCCTTATTGATGAAGAAGCTTCGTGTCTCCCTTATATGAGCTTGCCTTTGGTGGAGGATTGAAGTGGTGGAGGCCCAGTTGGAAGGAACTCAGTTTCTTGGTTCCAAACCGTGCTGACACATAAGTCTGTAATATTTTCACTTCTGTTGATCATTTATTAATAGAAATACTCCTTTTCCGTCCAATTTTGTGCAAATATATGAATTATTATCCATGGGCATGTTTGTTTTGTATATTAATGGATTATGCTATCCAATGTGCTAACATTTTATATTATCATTATATGCTTGCTATGCTTGTTTGTTGAGAACTTGTTGCAGGTATAAGGCTTTGGGTCGAAGTGCTCAACAGTGGACATCATCAAACGTTTGGATGAGGTAGGCCTCTTTCTTATATCTCTTTCACATTGGTTTATATAGCATATGCTAGAATTTAGTTGATTTATGCAGTCATACATGTTTGTTGTGGTTTACCCTAGCCATAGAGAGATTTTCCTCGTAACACATATAAGGATTATAAGGGTCATTAGAACTTGGACCATAAATTTTATAAGCACAATAACCATAGTGGTTATAGGGGTTGCTAACACAATGACCATAAGGTTGATAGTGGTTAGAAGCATGATTTATATGCATCAAAACCATAAGGATTATTAGCATAATTCCAATAGAGGTTACATAGGTTAAACTGACCATACATAGCACAATAGTTATATGGGTTATTTAGCATGGTAAGAGGATTATTATTATTATTATTATGATAAATATGTAGCTCATTAGAGTGATCTCGGCTAGGCCTGGTGTTAGCACTCTGTAAATCTATTTGGTTGATGAACAGACAACGAAGGTAACTTTTTCAACCAACTTTGAGACCCGAAACTAGCCCTTCGGATCTGGAGAGGGCTCTCTCATAAATGGTGCGGTCTTCGCGCAGGATATGGACTTGTGAACAGTGGCTAGATTTAACACCGATAATAAAATGATTCTGGTTATATTGGCGCAGAAAAGTAAAACTCGGGCTATGGGGTCGGTCTGAGGAAGAGATAGAATAAATGACTAAGTGACTGGATTCAAGAGGGAAAGGCTAGGCAAGCAACAACCTTCAGTCTAAACTGTAAAGTGTGGCGGGAGAAAAAACACAAGAAGTAACTCAAGAGCGCTGTTGTGGACGAGTTCAGAGTTGCTTGAGAGGAAAAAGTTTTGTCTAAGTGGCGCGAACAAGGGGCACAGTACAACGAATCTGCAGGTTCAAAAATTCATTCTGAAATAGACGATATGAGATATGAAATAAAAGATAATAGGAAGCACATACACAAAGAAAGAGACACAATACATCCAACTATCACAACTAGAATCTTTTCATCAATTCACAGGACCTTTGCATTAAATTTCGGTCAAGACTCGGACTTCATACAATAGCATTTGTTTCTCAAAATTGCCAACCAGCCTGGCTTACATCGAAAAGATGAAATATATAAGTGAGGGTGTCACTTGGGCTGTCCTTCTTTCTAACTGCTAAACCTAGACTAGGAAAACCCGTGCCACGTGCGCCAGAAACTCTTCGCATGACACTATCTAAAAATAGCCACAATCATTTATGTCTACTAACAATCACCTTCAGGTTCGCCACGTGGTCTGATCATCAGTCAGGATACGACGTAGGAAAAAAGTGTCGTTGTATCTCTTGATCAATCATCCCAGTGAACACGTGTCTGTCCAAAACTTGTTTTCTGCAACATTGGTTTCGCCTTCCATCATGCACCTATTAGTTGGAGAGCTACGTGCAACAACAATTGTTCGATTCTCGTGACCATTATCAAAATGGTGAGATTCTTCAGAGGATGCGTATCACTCAAAACTATTGTGAAGAAGAATGTCATTTGTTAAGCTTTCTCTCCTTGTGTGCTGGCAAGATCCACGCAGACTCCATGTTGGGCTGCCCCGCGCTCTTCGGGATGCTTCATGTGCCTTTCCTCTTCTAGCCTTTGTGCCTCTCGCAGCTGAACAATAACGTTCTGAGCCTCTTTAAGCTTCCTTTTCAACCATGCCACGTTCCCTCTGTGACTCTGTGCAACTGATGCCTCCACGGTTTTTGTCGCTAGTTGTCATTTTAATTCCCTGTTCTCCTGATACAGCTAGGCAATAGCTAACTTTGCTTGCTTCAGCTGCTGAGATGGAATTTTTTCATTCATTCTCGTGACTCCTTCCCTCCTTTTTATTCTCCTGCATTCCTAGCTCAAGTCTCCGGTAAGCTCTAGTTGGGTGACGCGCCTGAGTACTCCTTCAGTTGTCGGTCCACCGCGCGGTCCTTCTGGAAGTCGGATCTTCATGATCTCCTCGCTCTTTCTTGGATGACCTCTCCTTCGAGGCAGTTGTTGTTCGGAGGAGGAGGCTCCTACCTTCTCCCTCTTCTATGTGAATTTCTCTGCTTCAACTGTCCCATGTCTTGAACTGATCTCTTCTGTAGGTGAAAGAATGATTTCCTCTACACCTTTGGGAATGGTTGTTGCAGGCACGAAAGAATCTCAATCTCTCTGAGGTTCGGACCTTGCAGTTTTGTAGCTCTGCGTGCCCTTTCCTGTACTCTGAGGATCTTCCATGGCGCAACCAAGGTATACCCCACGCGCAACTTTGAACAAACGTATCAGGGAGCAGTTCTGAAAAAATTGAACTGGCAAAGGGAAAACTACAAAAAAAAACTTGAACCAAGTTCTACGACTGGAGAGCACTCCAAGCATCTGTGATTTATAGCGAATCAGCCGAGAGAGGGAAACATACTAGAAATCAATGAATTTATGGCGATGAGATGTTTCAAGTCGGCCTTCAGGTTATTCATGGAAAATTTTGGCGTGTGTAGTGCAGGTGATACAACTTGTTGTGCATGGATAATACGAATGATTCTTCATTCCTTCGGCCCTCATGATGAACTGATAATAATTATGGCACTTTTCGACATGACCTTATATTAACCATTTAACTCGACAGGGGTACATAGGATTGGCCTTTAACGGGATTCGACCTTTTGGAAAAATACATGCTCGTACTACATATACAGTTTCCGACTCTGACACCCTTTCCCACTTCCAAGGGCCAACCAACCATTTGTTGGCTTCACCCTCATGGTGCTACGTACTCGCTTTCACATGTTTGGATACATGGATCATGAAGTGACTCAAAATCAACTCTAAATGGAAAGAAAAGTGGCGGCACTAATAGCTGGCTCCAACGGGGATGCTATCCTCCCTGTGAGGTAGCAAAGAATAGTAGACCACATGCCTGACCATTGGGCTTTATTTGGCGTCTAGATACTAAGTAATATAAACGACGGATGGAAAAAACAAACTGGACTCAATGACACAACCTCTAAGACTTCAACATAAACTTACAACCTATAAGACTTCAGCATAAACTTAGGGCCTTCACTTCAGGCTTCAATTTTTTACTGACCTACTGGCTCGACGCAAATTGAGCGACTATTTACAATAACGAATGACTTAAACATATTTTATTACATCAGGTAACGTTTGAGGAACCTGTCATTTACAGGCCCCCAACCAATGCATTCTCCATTCGGTCCTTTCAGGAAATAAGCATTGTCTCCACAATACGCGCTGAGTTTGTATGGTCCCATCCAAAGGTGATTGAACTTTCCTTGTTTTCCTTTATCTTCATTTCTCGCATCCCATCTCAGCACCAGATATCCAACCTGGAGATTTTCCTGCTTGGAATGTTTGTCAAAATATTTCTTTATCCTCTCTTGATGGATCTGAGATCGATTATACACCTATTCCCTTTCCTATTGGGTGTGAATCAGTTGGTTTATCCTCCTTTGCACATCATTCGGCTCAACCTCCTGCTCTTACAACAATTTCCTGACGGGCGGTCCCAACGCACTAGGGAAGATCACGTCTGCACCGTAAACGATCTGAAAAGGTGATGTTGATATGGATTTTTTGGTGGTAATCTGATCTTCCCACAACGCGTAGATAAGATTCTTATGCTAGGCTCTCTTGTTGTCTTGTAAGAGCCTTTTGATGATTCTAATCAGGCTCTTATTCGAGGATTCCGCTAACCCATTTCCCTGTGGATAATATGTCGTGGAATGTCCCAAGGTTATGTTACAGTCCTAACAGAACTTCTCCATCCTTTTAGACTTGAACGCAGCCGCATTATCTATTATGATCTTTATAGGGCATCCGAACCTTGAAAAAATGTTTGTCTCCAGGAACTATATGATGACCACGTCGGTGACTTGCTTTGTGGGGACCGCCTCGATCCACTTTGTAAAATAATCGGTGGCTGTGAGAATCCATTTATGTTGCGCGGAGGATGGCGGGTTTATTTCTCCTATGGAATCTATCCCCCACTGCATGAAATGTGCCTTGACTGAGATTGTCTTTAACGACAGAGGTTGTAGCTTTCTCCTCCCGTCGAAAATCTGGCACTCATGACAACTGGAGACCTCTTTATATATGTCGACGAAAATCATCGGCCAGTAATATCATGCCCTCGGGATCTTGTGCACGGTGGTATTCCAAAAATGGTGTCCTCCACAGTCACCTTTGTGAAACTCTTGTATGGCTCGTTTTTCCTTGTCCTCCAATAGAAAACTCAACAGTATTCCTTCGGGATCTTTCCAATAAAGAGAATTATCCAAAACACAGAACGTAATTGCCTTCATCTTGAGGAATATTTCCTTAGTCTTGCTCGTACCCAGAGGGGCTTGGATATTTTCTAAAACATATATGATGTTTTCATACCACGACGAATCAATGAAGCGCTAAGGTATCTGCGTAACCTTTTCTTCTTGGGGGCATTCCGACAGATCGGAAATGAAGTTCATACCTACCGCGTCGCAGTCCAACTATGCCATCAGCTTCACGAGGCCCTAACCCTTGACCAGCTTTGTCGGTTTGATCTCAAGGTCGTATTATAACACAGTTGCTATCCATTTCCCTCTCCTTCCCTCCGGGTCAGGCTGAGTCAGGATGTCCTTTACTGAATTGTTGGGCACACAGGCGATGACATGGGAGTGTAATATGTATGTCCTGAATTCCTTTAGATCCTTTACTAAGGCATATGCATGGTTTTCCATAATGTCATATTTCAGGGGAGCATCGCACAGTGTTCGGCTGAAGTAGGCTACGGGTTTCTCGAAATCTTGTTCATCCTTCTATAACAGTACTCCGGAGATAATGTGTTCTAAGGAAAATGTAAAAAGGAGGAAATCCTTCGCAAAGTCTGAGTTGGCTAGCACAGGGGATTTAGTCAGAGCCACCTTGATATCTTCGAAGGACTTCTTGGCTTCTGTGTTCCATTTAATCGCGTTTCCTTTCCTAAGCATACAAGTTATATGTTTTATGATTTCCGTCGGGTTTGGGATAAACCTTCTCAAAAAGTTCACCTTACCCAGGAAGGACTGTACTTCTTTTTTACTATGCAGAGTGTTGATCTTCAAGATTCCTTCAACCCTGAGGGGGTCTATTTTAATCCCTTCCTTGGAAATGATGTGCCCCAAAATCTTGCCCTCTTCCACCATGAAATGAGACTTCTTTGGGCTCAGTGATATGCCGAACTTTCTGCACTTTTGGAAAACCCTCCTCAGGTGCTCAAGGTGTTGTTTGTCAGAGGAATAATACACTGTGATGTAGTCAAGGTAAATCACAATGAATTTTTCCTTCTCATCAGCAAACGTGATGCCCATTTCCCTCTGGAAAGTGGCACCAACATTCATTAGGTCGAATGAAATCTTAGCATACATAAGAATTCCCCACAGAGTGGTGAAAATCGTCTTCTCTCTGTCGTCTGGGTGGACCATGATTTGGTTATATCCCAAGAAGTCGTCCAGCATGGACATCTTCTGAGATCCCACTACCTTTTGCAAGATGTAGTCCATTTTGGGAAGGGGGTAGTGGTATTTGAGAGACACCTTATTCAAATGTCGTAAATCTACGCACAGTCTAATTTCACCGCTTTTGTTTCTCACAGGTACTAAGTTAGCTACCCATTTCGAGAACCTTAAGGAAACAATGATTTTGGCATCGAAAATCTTCTTTACCTCTTTCTCGATCAGCGGAAGCAACAGGGGGTTTATTCATCTCAACTTATGTTAGAAGGGATTCTGATCTTCCTTGAGAGGGATAACATGTTGGATCACCTTTGTGTCATACACCTTCAGATCATTGTAGCTCCACGCAAAAACGTTCGAGAAATATTTTATGAGATTTATGTAATCCTGCTTGACCTCCGGACTGAGTTCTTTTGATAATTTTATCATCTTCACCTCTGCCTCGGTCTCGATGTTGCAATATTCCATGTCTTCTGTGCTTGCAGTGATCTTGGGGTTCTTAGCCACGTCATTTTCTTCAAACAACTTTTCTAGTGGCACCAACCCCTTCAGAATAATATTGTTCTTCAGTTGTATTATGTCCCTTCCCGCAATCTAGTTTTGGAAAGGGTCAACGTCGCTACATGCATATGCATCTTCATATTCGTCACCACAGTATTCTTTATTAGTCTTCATGTTAGCGAACTCGTCGCTCATGAGGAGGAACCTTTCCACCTACTTGTCATTGTCAAACACTTGCCAGTGTTCAACGTTGTTGGGTATTGTCGGCATGTGCCTGACCTCGATTTCATATCTTTTATCTGGAAGAGTGGGGATCTTGAAAACCAAGGCTGAGGTGGCCAATGCATCGGTGATATCATTATTCTCTCTGGGATAGCAGTCAGGTCATACTCTGGAAATCCTCCGAGAAGATCCAAAGACAAATTTCTGTATGCACGCAGCCTGGGGTGTTTGTTCTGATACACACCCTTGACCTGATTGATGATCAACTCAGAATCTCCACGCACTTCTATCCTCTACGTGCCTAGCTATTTCAAAACATGTAAGCCCAAGATTAGTGCTTCATACGCAGCCATGTTGTTAGTGCATTCAAATGCAAGCTTGTATGAATGCAAGTTTGTGCTTGTTTTGGGGGGGCTCACCCATATACCAGCCCCAACTCCCTCTCGGTTGACTGTGCCATCAAAAATCATGTTCCACACCCCACCTTCCATGCAGTCTTCTGGATTGATGCACTCTATTGTATCTGACATGGTTTCCTTGTCAGCTATCATGACAGTCGTCTATCCCTCTTCTTCGAAGTTAAAATCATTGTAGAATATAGACAAACCTACTTCAATGTCTACAATGTATATGGGATGATTGTGGGGTTGCGTCTTACTGCTTACCATGTATTTCAGGAGATTTTCTCTGTACAGTCTTCTATCGTAGCCAAAAATAGGGATAGTGGCGTAAGTCATGTCCAACTGTAACGTGCCCTTCAGCTTCGCAGCCCACAATATTGAAAGCAGTATGCAGAACTTCGGGGGTATGTCTATGACAACTATGTCCATGACCATGTCCTTAGTGAGGATTTGGGCCAACGATACAGCCAGGTCTTTGATAAGACCCAAATGTTTGAATTTCCTTGAATCGAAGGAGAAAAGGTCCTTGTATGGCCTAGTAACTTCTAAACCCATCTCGTCCATGATCACCTTCAGCATGAGATTATGTGATGTGTCAGAATCCAGCATAGAATTATGCAGGTTTAGATCATGGATCTTCAGTCTGATATAAAAGGGGGGGATGTATTCATCATCACTCGTCTCTTTGATGCATGGGCCAAACAAGATGGCGGGGTGGTCATCCCGAACGTTCAGAGTATCGGGGGCCCCTCCTGTTTTCAACATTTTAATGATTTGTTCTCAATACTTGCCCTTTATAATCAACTCATTGAATGGGATGAAGATTTTGATTTTTGCCATTTCATGTTCAAAATTGAAAGGGGAACAAGTTTTTTCTACCTCGTTTTCGCTCGCTTCCCATCCTATCTCCAGGGCCCTTTTGGGGACTTCCTCCTTCGACTTCGTCTTCTCAGCTATGCCCTTGGCTATGTTGTCTAGTCCTGGTCGGCTCGTGGAAGGTATGTCTGTTGTAGGCTACTTTGCGGAGTCCGATATTTTCGGCTCGGTAGGCACATCTTTACTCCAAAGGTTGTACTTCTTATGGAACTGCATAATAGCATTCTGATAACCCTTCTTGAATTCTTTCGTCTCCCAAGACAGTGCATTGTATATTTTGAGTATCATACCATCATCAATTTCCAGCGCAAAATCTTCGTTTTGGCTCATATAGCGATCGTGTTCGCTCTTCGTCAAGAACACACGCGGGTTTTTGTCATCACAACAATGCATCTCATCGTTGAAAGGTTGTTTGAAATCCTCCTCTACTTAGTTGTTTTGGAAAAGAGGTCTATTTTGTTGGTCACCTGGGTCCCACTACTTGATTTGAGGAATCTGATCCCTCCGGAGATTCTGATTCCTAGGTTGTGGGTCATTTTGTTCTTGCGTAGTGGGCCTGTTTCCCACGAACATTCTTTCCATCAACTTTTCGATGGTATTCATCATCACATCGAATTTTTCATCTGAGGACCACAACGTCGATGGTTGTGCGTCTCCCTAGGGTATTTTGTCGCCCCAATTGAACTTCGGTTTGATCTTTCCCAATGCTATCATGTTCACTTCAACCTCGATAGTGTTACTCATTATGGAATCCAGGTTTGTCGATCTTCTTTCTCTCAGCAGCAGAGCGAAGTCATTGTCGAAATAATATGCATACCACAACTGCGCAGCACTGGGAGGGGGCTTTACTTCATTAGGGATGGAGTGGTAGACTTTCAAAAAATGAATAGAGAACTCTTGCACCATTTCTTCAGGAACTTTCCTCATGTTATTGTATTGCATCAACAGCTGTAAAGGGTTTTTCTTGTCCCCCCATTTATTTAGGAAAGACCTCTCGAATGCTGCAAAGTCTCGGATGCTCATGTTTGGGAGGGATTTGAACCACTTTCTTACGTCTCCCGAAAGGATTTGTGCAAAAATCCTCATTTTTTCATACGTGTGGTCAACCTCCTCCAGGTCGACAAAATCGTTAAACCAGTCCAGGTGTTTCTCGGCAGAAACATTTCCCTCAGCATCGTAGAGTCTGATTCTTTGGCTATAATTCAGGGGTAGGTCATGTAATTGGGTCGATAGGATGAGGAGAGTGAATCTGGTAGCCATATCCCTAGGGGGATTCAGATTTTGGGAGGTATTGTTCGGTACCGGGGCTCGAAAATCTTAAAAATTGTTTAGGTCGAAAACGGTCTTGTCCAAACTAGTTTCTAACTTTGACCTAAATAGAGTTTGCTCAAAAAGTGTTTCAAACTCTAGGTCATCGATGCTTTGCGCGTCGTCTTTGGGAAAAGACAGACTTTTGTCCAGGAAAAAGAACAGGTCCGACACTTGCTCTCTGGCCTTGCGCAAAATCTTCTCGGGGTCGTATACAGGCTCAAAGGGGTTTGGGTCAAGATTAGCTCTAGTGTAAAACATCTTTGGAGCCAAGTTTCCTGAATAGTGCTACTTGGGGGCCATTGGTTTTTTTGGATTGGAGTCGTCAGGGTAAAGGTTCCAGCCGGTATGGGTGTTTGTCCCTTTGTTACCCTTGTTGGGTATGTGTTATATTCTTTGCACGAGTAGTAGTGTCTGAGCGCCTGCGCTGGGCGCGCAGGGGGGTGAGAGGGGGGCGGAGCCCCCCACGCGGGGGTTCGAGGGCAGCGCCCCCGAATTTTTTTTTTTTGGGCCGACATATTTTCGCCGGTTTCGAGCCGACATATTATCGCCGGGCCGACGTATTTCCGGGACGACATATTTCCGGGACCACATGATATTAGGTGGTTTTCGGCACATGGTTTTTGCCGATAGTTTTCTATTTCTGGTTAAGGAATTAGGGTTTTGGACTAATCCAGGTCATTGGGTTAGGGTTTTGGATGTCGCTGGCTCCTATATGTATATTGTATTGTAAACAATGTAACTCAATTGTATGAATATAATATATGTTGGTTTTCCCGGTTTGGGTTTCCAGGTGAAAAATCTCTTTGTAATGTTTGTATTTGCCATTGTATCTTTTCTATTGCACAAGGTTAGAATTTACATTTGGTATCAGAGCTTTATTGGCTTCAGGGGGATGCCTTTGTCGTCAAGGGTTTGGCTCGGGACTGTGATAACCCTTGTTACAGTGGGAGATCTGCGGTATTGTTTTTCAGGTGAAAAGAAATGGCAAGCAATTCAAAGATGGAGATCGAGAAGTTTAATGGGAAAAGTTTTGAGCTGTGGAAGCTCAAGATGGAAGATCTTTTGGTGGAGAGAGATCATTAGATC
>JZKD02S0110820.1:22843-41199 GCA_000966675.3 Picea glauca | reverse complement strand
TTTGGGTTTCCAGGTGAAAAATCTCTGTGTAATGTTTGTATTTGCCATTGTATCTTTTCTGTTCTTTTCTGAATATCAGTTTGCAGTAGATATTGCACAAGGTTAGAATTTACAACCCTCAGGGGCCAAACTGCAACGTTTTTCGTTCTCTCAGGGAAAATCTTTCAACTTCGTCCCCGGCAACGGCACCAGAATGTTAGCACTCCGTAAATCTTTTTTCCTGATGAACAGATGATGAAGGTAACTTTTTCAACCAACTTTGAGACCTGAAACTAGCCCTTCAGATCTGGAGAGGGCTCTCTCAGAAATGGTGTGGTCTCCGCGCAGGATATGGATTTGCGAACAGTGGCTAGATTTAACACCGATAATAAAATATTTCTAGTTATATTGGCGCAGAAAAGTAAAACTCAGCCTATGGGGTTGGTCTAAGGAAGAGACAGAACAAATGACTCAGTGACTGGATTTGAGAGGGAAAGGCGAGGCGAGAAACAACCTTTAGTGAAAACCGTAAAGTGTGGCAAGAGAAAAAACACAAGAAGTAACTCAAGAGCATCATTGTGGACGAGTTCAGAGTTAGCTTGAGAGGAAAACATTTTGTCTAAGTGGCACGAACAAGGGGCGTAGTACAGTGAATCCGTAGGTTCGAAAATTTGTTCTGAAATAGACGATATGAGATATGAAATAAAAGATAACAGGAAGCACATACATAGAGAAAGAGACACAATACATCCAACTATTACAACTAGAATATTTTCATCAAATCACGAGACCTTTGCATTAAATTTTGGTCCAGACTCAGACTTCATACAATAGCATTTGTTTCTCAAAATTGCCAACCAACCTGGCTTACATCGAAAAGATGAAATATATAAGTGAGAGTGTCGCTTGGGTTGTCCTACTTTCTAACTGCTAAACCTAGACTAGGAAAACCCGTGCCACATGCGGCAGAAACTCTTCGCATAGCACTATCTAAAAATAGCCACAATCATTTATGTCTACTAATAGCTGCCTTTGGGTTCACCACGTGGTTTGATCGTCGGTCATGATCCGACGTAAGAAAAAAGTGTTGCTATATCTTTTGATAGGCCATCCCAGTGAACAGGTGTCTATCCAAAACTTGTTGTCTGCAACATTGGTTTTTCCTTCCGTCGTGCACCTATTAGCTGGAGAGCTGCGCACAGCAACAACTATTTGATTCTCGTGACCATTATCAAAATGGTGAGATGTTTCAGAGGATGCGTATCACTCAAAATTGTTGTGAAGAAGAATGGTGTTCGTTAAGATTTCTCTCCTTGTTCGCTGACAAGAGCCACGCAGACTCCCTATTCGACTGCCCTGCGCTCTCAGGGATGCTCCGTGTGCCTTTCCTCTACCAACCTTTGTGCCTCTCGCAGCTAGACAATAATGTTCTGAACCTATTTAAGTTTCCTTTTCAGCCATGCCACGTTCCCTCCATGACTCTGTCCAGTTGATGCCTCCACGATTTTTTTCGCTAGCTGTCATTTTAATTCCCTGTTCTCCTGATACAACTCAACAATAGCCATATTTTCTTGCTTCAGCTGCTGAGATGGTGTTTCCTCATTCGTTCCCGTGGCTCCTTCCCTCCTTGTTTTGCTCCTGCATTCCAGGCTCGAGTCTCTGACAATCTCTAGCTAGGTGACGCACCTGAGTAGTCCTTCAACTACCGGTTCATCGTGCGGTCCTTCTGGAATTCGGATCTTCGTGATCTCCTCGCTCTTTCTTGGCCAACCTCTCCTCCGACGTTGTTGTTGTTCAAAGGAGGAGGCTCCTTCCATCTCCCTCTTCTGTGTGAATTTCTCTACTTCAACTGTCCCAGGTCGTGAACTGATCTCTTCTGTAGGTGAAAGAATGATTTCCTCTTCACCTTTGGGAATGGTTGTTGCAGGTGTGAAAGAATCCCAATCTCTCTGAGGTTCGAACCTTGCAGTTATGTCGCTCCACACGCCCTTTCCTATATTCTGAGGAGTCGCCATGGCGCGACCAAGGTATACCCCACGTGCAACTTTGAATGAACATATCGGGGAGCAGTTCTGAAACAATAGAACTGGCAAAGGGAAAACTGTGAAAAACAACTTGAACCAGGTTCTATGACTGGAGAGCACGTCGAGCATATGCGATTTATAGCGAATCGGCTGAGAGAGGGAAACATGCTAGAAATCAATGAATTTATTGCGACAAGATGTTTCAAGTTGGCCTTCAGGTTGTTCATGGAAAATGTCGGCGTGTGGAGTGCAGGTGATACAACTTGTTGTGCATGAATAATACGAACGCTGCAATTCTTCATTCCTTTGTCCCTCGTGATGAACTAATAATAATTGTGGCACTTGTTGACAAGACCTTATATTAACCATTTAAATCGAAAAGGGTACATAGGCCTGGCCTTTAACGGGATTCGACCTTTTGGGAAAAGACATGCTCGTACTACGTATATAGTTTCCGACTCTGACACCCTTTCCCACTTCCAAGGGCCAATCGACCATTTGTTGGCTTCACCCTCACGGTGCTACGTACCCTCTTTCACATGTTTGGGCGCATGGATCGTGACGTGACTCAAAATCGACTCTAAATGGAAAGAAAAGTGGTGGCGCTAACACCCGAGATCAAACCTATTGGTTGTCACTATAAACCAAGAGTATATCCAACATCCTTCAAGCCATATATACCAAGATCTCATGACTTAGCAAGAGTTGAGGCATCTCACATGGGAGCATCTACCCCTTTGTCCTTATCACAATGAGCATACATAACACTCTATGGGAATTGAACTCGGGTGGAGAGGATAACAAGCATTCTACCCAACCGCTCGAGCTAAACCCATGTGATGGTATTAAGTGGATTATTACTGCAAGGATCATAGGAATGATAAGGGTTATTAGCATTAGAAACATGTGGGAAATAAATTTATTAGAAGATGGACAATAAGAGTTATAACAATAATTAGCACGACAACCATAGAAGTTATGGAGGGTATTGTTGTAAAATCCCTAAAACCAAAATTGACACTACCACTATGTTATTGTTGTTAATAACAAAAAACGAATAACAACAAAGAGGAAGAACAAAGAGGTCGGGGCACATGCACACCCGAGGGTAGATGCACCTAAAAATCCCAAAATATGGAGAAGACAACTTTCATAAGAAATGATACTTAAATAAGTAACAATATTTAATTAACTAACATATATTATAATGATCGATTACAAGTGAAAGAGACATTTTTTAACACGATTCGCAATTAATGGCGACGTGATGCATAACACAACCTCTTGGTAGCCTTTATGGAAATTTGGTATCTTTTTTCCTAGTGCAGCTCCATGCGCCTTTTACCATGAAGCAACACTCCCATGCTTCCATTATGCGTGTATTTAGAAACAAACTATTTTTTTCAATGGTTAGAGCAGAGCCCGAGCAATTTAGTTGTGTCGAATACAAATATTTCCTAGACTCTAAATCTCGGAAAAAAAAATTCCATGATCATGAGAATAACCTTTACCAATCATGGGCAATCTCTTCACTTTCACTTCTACTTCTTCTCAATTGGGCATTTTTTTGTCCTAATGCAGCTCCATGCCCCTTTTACCATGAAGCAACACTCACATGCTTCCATTATGCATGCATTTAGAAACAAACCAATTTATTCAATGGTTAGAGAAGAGCATTGTGTTCAATACAAATCTTTCCTAGGCTCTCAATCTCAGCAAAAAAATCTCATGATCATGACAATAACCTTTACCAATCATTGACAATATCTTCACTTTCACTTCCACTTCTTCTCCATTGGGCATCCATCCATTATACACATCCCCAACCTTCCTTTCCCAGTATTGATGTTATCCTCCTCATTCAAGCCCTCTAATACATTGGACATCCACCCCTTGTACACAACCCCCATCTCTCCTTTCCCAATATTAATGTTATCCTCATTCAAGCACTCTAATAAATCCTTGCTCATAAAATGAAGCCTCCAGGTGACCTTGTAGACAATCGTGCACTTAAAAATGTTTGCTATGGTTGTAATAGAAAACACTAAAGAACAAAACAACAATGCAACCACCAATAGAAACTTCAATGTTGAAGGCAGTGGACTTTTAACACTTTTTGTGGGATTTAAGCGAGACCCGACCAAGTCTAGGGTGCAGGGAGTCAAATAAGTCTCACACGAGTATGGGTTTCCTACATACGAAGATTTCTTGATGCAACTAAATTACCCATTAGCATGAACTTGGCCAAATAACTTGTTTTATATATATATATATATATATATATATATATATATATATATATATATATATATATATATATATATATATATATATATAAAAATGAATGTATATACAAAGTATTAATAATAATAATCTAAGTTTAATGTCACAACCAAGGTAACAAAAAATTGATGTATGATACCCCTTCTTTGTGGGACAATGGACAAAGTATTAATAATAATAATAATCTAATTTTAAGGTCGGAGCCAAGCCAAACACCAAATTGGTGTGTGAGACCCCTTGTTTGTGGGACAAGGGACCCCCTCCACCCACTGATTTACATACCCTACCTCCCTCTGAATTTGAGCGTGTAACCTCTTAGGAAAAAACTCTTAAAAAAAAAACAATATATACAAGTATATACAGCCTGAGTGGGCCTAATAGTTAAGAACATGTGTTTCCTCTTAAGAGGTTACAAGTTCGGGGTAGGGTATGTATACCTCCGTAGATTTTACCAGTCACATCGTTGGGCTAAAGGGGGTCCCTTGTCCCACAAACAAGGGAATCTTATACATACAAGTATATACAGCCTAAGTGGGCCTAATAGTTAAGAACATGTGTTTCCTCTTAAGAGGTTACAAGTTCGGGGTAGGGTATGTATACCTCCGTAGATTTTACCAGTCACATCGTTGGGCTAAAGGGGGTCCCTTGTCCCACAAACAAGGGAATCTTATACATCAATTTGGTATGGCTTGACCATGACCTTAAAAATAGATTACTATTATTATTATAATTTTACTATATTGTAAAAAAATAAATATATAACAAGAGAGTGAATTGAATTTGTTTTATTTACTTGGAGTTGAAAGCTGGTAAAATATTTTATTTTATCCACTTCAGTCACATACGGATAAATATCACAAAAAAGTTGGATTCTCAATGTCTATTTTGTTTTTTCACGTAACTTTCATGTAAAGTTTAACACGATCTTCTTAGGATTCATTTTTAAAAATCTTAAATCCAATTATTGTATTTAAATATATGTATTTTAAAATTATTTATATTCTATAAATACTTCTTTATTACTTCATTACAAAATTCCATTTAATAGGTCGTTGGATGGCGTTGTTTAAATATTAAATTTAATTTCAAATGTCCAACAAAGTATCTAAAAAAAAATTAAGAAAAAAAAACGACCAACCAACTTTCCACGTGAAATCAGTGGTTGTCTTAATAAAACGAAACACTACACTTATGAAAAGCAAGGCAACATCGACGTCATGCATGCTACGTGACAACAATCAGCAACAAGAGACGTACACACAACAATCACGTCAACTTAGGGCAACAATAATTTAAAATTTTAACATTAAAAAAGTTGAGTAAAAGTTTATTTTTTATGAATTTAATTCCTTATTTTATTGATAAATCTAAATTTAAAGTGAATTTGTGTAATTTAATATTATTAAAATATTTAAAAATATATATTTTATAAAAATTAACACATATCACAATTTTCAATATTTTATTTTATATGTTTTGGAACAGTTTGTATGTTTTTGGAACAAAGTTAAAGTATAATTAAAGTTGTATATGATTTTATATATGAGATTAAGGTTAGTTACTACCTGAAAATACAAGACTTTACTATTATAACCTTAATTATGATAATAGGGATATTGACTTTCTTGTCAATACTTTCTAGGTTAAACTTTTTTTTTTATTAATTAAGAGCTAGTCTTAATGATACTTAAAGAAATAGGTTACTTGAAGATATTATATGGAATGTTTTAATATTGATTTTTAAAGAAATATATGGAGTTTTTAACTTAAAAACGTCTCTTTGTTAGCTAAGTAAAAGAGAAATTTTGCATGTTAGTAAGAAGAAACATTTCTAGGAAGTTATTGTAAGAAGAAACACTACACTACTAGGAAGCTTGACTTAAAAATATCTTTGTAGTAAAAAGAAACACTACACTATTAATAAGTAAATAGTTAACTTTTGACAATGTAAGTCTATTCAAAATCAAGCAAAAAAATTTAGGGCATTGTTCTATCCTATATGGATTTTAGATCATAATAAAACTATGTTCATGCTAAAAATATATGATAAATTCTTATCAAATTTATGACTACATTTGTTATAAATCTAACTTACTTTGGAAAAACACTAATAAAATTTTACCCAAAAAATAAACATTACATAGAAATTACCATTAAATTAATTGAAAAATGCATTGAAAATAACGCCTTTTAGTACTTGTTGACACTTTTGATTTGATTTGTTGCCAAATTTTATGGGGACATATTTTAAAACAAACACAATTTAAATGTTTCATATGCCATGAATTAAAACTTTGAAACTTTGATTGCGACAAGACATGATAACATGCCTAATGCATACTACTTTGATACAATGTCCCACCTCGTTATTTATATAGGTGTTAAGATGTTAGAATGTAAATTTGGCTTTTACTTCAATTAAAGAATTAATTAACTTTTCACCTCATTGTCACTTTTTTGTTTGATAATCTAATGTTCTATGTCATCATTAAACTCAATTCCAATAAGGTTTAAACTCAATTCTAATAATAAGATGTAGAAAATTTCTTAACCAAATTCTTCAAAAATAGTTATGAAGCTTTGGCGATTTATATTGCAAACTTATTTTATTGTATTATTACTTATGGATTTTCACCTTCTTAGACTTCCCACATCATCCACCCCATCTATAAAGCTAGAGATAAGAATTACCCTGAAAAATATTGGATAACTATGATTATGTATAACTTGGAAAATGTGTTTGCCACAACTTTGAATAGCCATCTATATCTCCAGATGGGAAGTTACCAAGAGAGTTAGAGCTAAAGGACTTGAGTAGGTTTTAGGAGAAATCGTCGCCTTAGTGACCACATTTTCACCCTGACTTGTATCATTAAGAAGGCTAAGTATAACATGAGTAGAGTTTATTGTTGCTCTGTGGAATTCCACAATGCATTTGAGATAGTCCCTTGGCACTTACTCGTGCAAAGAATCAATATTATAGTTCTTCCAAAATTAGTGGTTTTACTAATTATCACACGTTATGAGTCCATCATTGATACAATACATACATGTGACGGTGATATAGAGGGATTCCAAATCATTGTAGGAGTTAAGTAGGGTTGTCTTGCTCTATCCTACAATTTTTGGACTTTACATTGATGAACTATCAATAGATCATAGTGGATACTTTACATGGTACATGTCATGGCTTGCTCTTCGTGGTGCATATCATTAGCCCTTTTTTGTATATGACATTATTTTATTCCATGCATGTAGTGAAAGGCCTCTAGAAACAATGAAGCATCCCATGATGTTTTTGTGACTCCCATGGGTTTGATGTGAGCTTGCAAAAAGAAAATGTATAGATTTAAACACCTCAAAGGAAAATGAAAATAATGGCATTCTTACTTATATGCATTAACAAGTGGACATTCTCTCATCATACACATATAAATGAATGTTTGTTTTTGGAATATTCTTTAATTTGACACTGGCAACAAATTTTGTTTTAAGTGAACGTTACAAAACCCTTACTTCTTTTGAGAAGTAGTGTTTCAAGCATCAACTTTAGGACAACATGGACTTCATTCTTCATGTCCATTGTTCGAATGAAAATTAAATACCAAACTTGTTATAATCATGCTTTGTATGGCACATAGTCATGTTCTCTACGTGTGCTCGATGTTGGGAGCAAATTATCTCTTTGTGATAATAATTACATGATTTCCAAGTCTAAAATAGATGTTTCAAATATTGATTAGTTTATACATACACATGTCTTGTTCCTCCCAAACATTCAATATAACCTATGTCATTTTATGGTCCTCTTTATAATTCGTTTGAGTACTTGAATATTATTCAATACAAACATAGCATTTCCATGTATTGTATATGCATGAATGTCTATGTTTCCATAAACATTGACAAGAAGAACCTATTATATAGTGATGGAAACATTACAGGGTTCATAAATAGTTGTCGGTGCTTATTGTTCAATGCAAATCGTTCGTTTAAGAAACACTCCAATGACAAATAGTTTCTTATCAAAAGGAAGGCATTAAGATTTAATTTGTTGTTGTCCATGCAATACAAAGTATGTCTCACGGTGACGAGTTATTAATAAACTCTAACTTTCATAGGCCACTAACTATTCATCAAAAGTAGCTTGCATTGGGACAACCTTTATACATCCCATTGGGATGTAACAAAAAGATTGGTGACTAATTGTATTTTTATATTTTTTTTATAATTATTGTAAATTTCTTATTAAATTTGACATTTTCTTTTAGTGGTTGGATGCTTCTAATAAAACTTTGTTTGATGTGTGAACATACTAGATTCATTATCTTCACTAAAATCATTGATTTAATGTTTGGTATTTTTTCAATCAAGAATGAAATGATGAGCAACATGTCTATCATCTACCATTGCACCCCTCTATGGTGTCAATTCGAAATAAGGTTGCTAAACAAGCTCAGCTTGGAGAGAAAGCATATCAAGCATGGTTGGATCAACCACTTGTTCAATCCTCACTACCTCCCGAGTCACCAATTTAAAACATCTACAGTAACATTAGTTCTTCAAATATTAAGGACAAAATGTTAACATTAGTTCTTCACGTTATTAATTTACTTTTTCAAATTAATGTTAATCTAAAATAAAAAGATGACAATATAATTACTATAATTCCCTTGTTTTGAGAGAGACTATTAATAATAATTGCTTCCTAATTGAATTTGACTATTTAAACTTGGACAATATTTCTTTTCAAACATTTCTACACACTCTATACCATACTCTAACACAAATTTCAATTTCAAAGAATAATTTTAAACTATTTAAACTTGTACCATATTCCTTTTCAAACGTTCCTACACACTTTGTACCATACTCTAACACAAATTTCAATTTCAAAAAATAATTAAAAAAAACTCTTCAACTTCCACTTTAGGTTAAATAAATTTTGGTTTGTACCATACTCTAACACAAATTTCAATTTCAAAGAATAATTTAAAAAAAAAATCTTCCACTTCCACTTTAGGTTAAATGAATTTTGGTTTTAGATGTTGATCATGAGAGTACCTTATTCCATTTGAGCCTCATACCTTTATGTATACATCACCTTATTCCATTTGTTCATTAGTGTGGATTCAACATTTTCATCATAACCATAGTTGACCAACTTTATAAAAGTGCATGGGTAGGTCCAACAATAATATGATGGTGAAACTTTTGGGAAACCTTGGGCGATGGAGGGATGCTCTTGGTGGTATTCACTTTTTTCTAATCCCACAATGTATCAGTTATGTATATACGAAGTCCCTTCATGTGGGTTGAATTAACTCTATAAAATAGTGGATGGTTAAATATTTTATTTTGTCAATCAAATATGGAGTCAGTTTGGAGAGCAAGAAAACATGGAGTCACTTTGGATTTCATTTCTACTGGTACTCGAATCTTGGTTGGAATATAATGATATGGGATCGGTTACTCAAAAGTTTCATTGAGATATTCGTGTATGACCCACCCATCATGCTTTTAGAGACTATTATTGAAAGAATCTCTTCATAAAGTTATTGATATTCTCACAGGTCAATGTGGAATAAGGTGATGTTATTATATTCTTCAATTACACGACCTTTTTAGAAGTACTTCAAAATAATTTCTAATAATAAATTGTTTTTAATAATTTTATATATTTGATGGTCGTGTGGTTAATAATTTGTATGGTGTATATTTTAATATCTTTTTATAGTTAATATAGTGTGGAAAACCTTTGGGTCAACATAGAGTTTGTTAGTTTGTTGTAGTTTTCACGAATTGCAAATATATATATTTAACAAAAACTAAATTAGGATTTATATTGGGGATGTGCAAAAGCAATAGCATCAAAAAAGATTACATAGCAGGTATATATAATTATTTGTTTACTGTAAATATGTATCAAAATGACTACAATATTTAACATTTTTGTTGGGCTGTTTTTGAGATTTCCTATACTATAAACATTTTTAAAAATTTGCCCAAGGCATCACCAAATTTTGAAAAACATTCAAGACATATCAGAAGTTGTGTTCTGCATTTTATGGCTCTACAAAGGGTTTGGAGGATCTTCTTCAGTGTCCATTGGCATTGTTCCTCTACCCAAAATTCCTTGGTTGTTTTCAGTATCTCCGTCATTTGGAGGATTTCTTCCAAGATTAACAGAGTTTGAGGTTGAACGTTGTGTTGGTCCAGGGTCTCGGATTTGTTGAACAACATCCTCCATGTCATCCATTCTCCTTGCTAGAGACGATAAACTTGCTTTAAAGAAGCTAAATATTTCTTCCATTCGATTCATAATCTCAATTAACATTCCTTCCAACTCTTGAAGTTTAGCCATAAGTTGATGAAGAACAATTGTTGAAGAACAACTGCTTCATGGCTTCTATTGTTATAGAGGTCCTTCGTCGAGGGTTCCATTGGACTACCTTGAGTGTGAGCCCTATAGTTACTCCAGTTGATAATAAAGACCGTGTATGGAAGAATTTGATGTAGCTCACAGACCTGAAGCAATTCTAACTCCTACAATACTATGATCTTCCTTCATAATGCACAACGGAACTCATATTCAAACATGCAACAAAAAATTCATTTATTGTTGTTAAGACTAAAATAGAAGAATTTTAATTACAACCACATGAACATAAATAGGTTGTGAATCCTTGCTTTCATTATTGATTTCAGAATGCCCCTTATTACAATGTAATTGAGAAAAAACATATTTTCTCACCAAACTAGAACTGATGTATTGTGTTGTTCTTCTGCATATGACACTGTCACTTCTCGATCTCGTTCTTGGTGTTTGTCTTAGTAACTTCAAATTGACCTGAGGGAAACCTTTCTTTCTTCAAGCTCAAATCAACCCTGGCATATTCCTTCCCCTTCTTTTTATGTTGTTTTTGTCAGTTGATTTGTTTCCCCATTCGTTGGGAAGATGAATAGTCATGATTGTTCGCTGCCCAAACATTTCCAATTCAGTTTTGTTTCCTCTTCCTTCACCAATGATTTCCACTTGGCACTTAATCTTCATTAGCTACTTGGACTGAATTTAGAATCAACTCGTTGAGTAGCAGCATAAAAATTTCAGCACAAATCTTGTAGCGTGGAGTCACAACAAGTTGTAGTACCAATTCTATAGTGTGCAGTCGTAGCATAGGAGTTGCAGCACCAATCCGGTAGTGTGGAATTGCAACATAGGAGTTGTAGCGAGTTGCAGCACCGACAATTTTAACGACTAATAGCATGAGTTGTCAAGTAGAGTTGCAAGCATCCTTATTCCTCCTAAATTAACTTGTACATAATTGAAATGTTTTTGGGTGATGTGGATTGCCCAGAACCAAATATGCTCCTGCATCAGACACCCTTGGTAGGAAAAACATGAGCTCCCAGCTCATGTCGTTGTTGTTCCAGGGAATGAAGAGTTTCACAAGTGCCTTAGTTATTCTTCAAAAACCCATGATGCATCCTCAAATCCTTTGTTTTTCCATTTGACTAAATATTCTAGATATTCCTTGTTGTGAGTTTTTCTACCAATCCTTGTGGCCAAAATTTCTTCCATTTCCTCAACTCACTTGAATGGTATTTGTTCCCATATGTCCAAAGTACTCTCATCATCATTGTTTTCTCCTTCATGGAATCCATATTGATCAGTAACATCGAATGGTGGAGATATATCAAACTTGTCCGTAAGTTCCAACTAATAAGCATTATCAGAAATTGGTCCTATTTTTTTATACTTAAGTTTGTTATAAGTACCTCTGGGAAATCATTCCTTTCTCAACTGAGCCATGAATAACTCACCTTATTTAAATATGTTATGTCTTCGTTGCAGTTCTATCCTCCGTTTATACTTGTTATTTATTTCCTGTAGTTTTTGTTTCACCTTCTCATGCAATTCATGCATAATGTCTGCAAAATCATTGGCATCAACACTCCTTTTATCTCCTAGATTCAGTAAATCATCCAAATCTACCACCCCTTTAGGTGAACTACCATAAACAATTTGGAATGGACTCTTCCCTATAGATATGTTCACTAAATTATTGTAAGTGAATTCATCTTGTGCCAAAACTAAATCCCACTGTCTAGGATTTGTGTCACTCAAACTTCTCAATAAGTTGCCAAAACTTCGGTTCACCACCTCTGTATGTCCATCTATTTGGGGATGATAGGTCAAATTGTATAGCAACTTAGAACCCATCCTTTTCCAAAGTTTCCTCCAAAAGTGACCAAGAAATATCGTGTCTCTGTCTGAATTAATATTCCTCGGTAGGCCATGTAACTGTACCACTTCTCTGAAACACAAGGCAGCCACTTCACTAGCATCACTTGTCTTCTTACTTTCTACAAAATATGCCATTTTTGAAAACCAATCTACTACTACCATTACAGAATCATACTTTGAGACGAACTCAGTTCGCTCACACAAAGAATATCCAATATAAATAGGATAGTACACAAAAATCCATATAGGATAGTAATAATATGAATAATGAATAAGTTATGAGATGATATTACAATGAGAAATGAGGACCTTAAATACCCACACAGGGGTGCCCTTTCATGAAGAGATGCATCCTTTCATTAGGATGTCATGACTCTTCATTATTAATTATTATTTATTAGTTATTTATTATTATTATTATTATTATTATATATTTATTTATGTTACAATGCCTTCCCCTTAAAAATGATTTGTCCTCAAAGCATAATTATTGAAGGCTTCCCCTTAACTTTTGTTCTGGCTCACACTGTCTTCTCAAGATCTTCTTTTCTTGTAGTTACGACACTCAACGAAACAATATGATATAACCTTTGAATTTCTAAACTAATGTGTTTCATCTTCTGTGGAGTGACCCATCCCAAATCTACCTTCATTGGAATTGTTTGATTATCGACTGTCCTAACAGGGCTTCTCATTTTAGGCTTCCATACAAGTTGTCAATTTTGTCTTTGTTCCTTTACAATGTTGTAGTTTAGTTGTCGGTAAGAAGAACATTGTTCATATTCATCTTGAATTTATTGTTGGTCGTAACAAATCTTGTGATTTGGATGACGATAAGGCACCTGAATCTGTTATTTATGTTACTTCCTCTGTGTCATAGGTAGTCCCAAAACCAAATCCATGCTTACACCTTCCCATGGTGTTTTAGGTACTGGAAATGGAGTGTAAAGTCTTGTATTATGACTTCTACCCTTAGCTAATTGACAAACTCTACAACACTCAACAAATTTCCTGACATCTTTGTTGATGTTGGGCCAAAAGTATTGTTCTTTCACCAATGATGTGGTTTTGTCCATGCCACAATGTCCTCCTAAATCGCCACTATGCCACTCTCTAATGAGGTTCAACCGTATTGAACTCTATGGAACACATAATTGTTGGTTGTTAAACAAGAAGCCTTCATGAATGTGGTACTCTAAGAATGGTGTTCGGTCCATACTTTATGGTTCTATGCATGCCTTCCAAACCTATGCAAAATCTACATCATATTCATAAAACCCTTTCACACATTCCAAACTTACCACTGCAACTAACATGGTGTTTATCAATATTCTCCTCCAACTCAATGCATCAACAACCTTGTTTGACTTCCCTGACCCGTGTTTCAAAACAAATGTATAACTTTGTAAAAAGTCTACCCATTTAAAATGTTTCTAGTTCAATTTACCTTGGTTGTTAATGTACTGCAACACCTTGTGGTCAGTAAAAAAAACAAACTCCTTTGGAAGCAAGTCATTTCACCACTTTTTCAAGGCATGCATGATAGCATAAAATTCTTGATCATAAACAGAGTATTTATTCCTCGTTTCATTCAACTTTTCACTGAAAAAGGATATTGGTATACCTTCTTGGCCCAAAATTTCTCCAATTGTTGTCCCACTTGCATCACAGTCTACTTGAAATATTGAAGTGCCAATATTGGTTGTTTTGTCACCTTTTTTTTTCAAATATTCAAATGACTTTTTTGTTGTTGTTGTCCATTGAAATTTCCTATTCTTCATGCATTCAGTAAGAGGCGCACAAAACTAAGTGAAATTTCGAATGAATTTCCTATAGAAACTTTCCAATCCATGGAAACTCCTCACATCAAAAGTGAATTTAGGTGTTAGCCAATCCAATATTTCTTTTAATTTCTCGGGATCCATCTTTAAACATTCTTTGGAAACCACAAAACCCAAGTATACAAGCTCCTTTTGTAAAAACGTACACTTCTACAGATTTATCAACAATGCCTCCTCTTTCAATCGATGTAACACCTTCTTCATGTGCTCCAGATGTTCTTGTTTTCTCCTACTGAAAATTATAATGTCATATAAATATACGACAACAAATTTTCCCAAAAATGGTTTAAGAACTTCATTCATCAGCCTTATGAATGCGTTAGGTGCATTAGTTAAATCCAAGGGCATAACTAACCACTCAAACAACCCATCTTTTGTCTTAAACCTTGTCTTCCATTTATCACCTTCCCTTATCCATATTTGATGATAACCACTCTTCAAATCAATCTTCGTGAAGTACTCAACACCACTGAAAAAACCCATGATATCATCCATTCTCGGTAAAGGAAACTTGTACTTAATGGTGATTTTATTAATAGCTCACGAATATGTACACATCTTCCACTCACCATTCTTTTTCGATGTCAAAATTGATGGTAATGCACAAGGACTCAAAATTTCTCGAATCAACTCTCTTTCAAGTAACTCATTGATGCAGAAGCATCACTTCACATTAGCAACGCACCAGCATTCCAGCACATCAGTGCGCATTTCAGAGAGGGAGAGACACCGAACCTCCCATTTTTAAATTTTAAATCTAATCCCATATGGATTCATGTTGTAAGGTCGAGTGAAGACCAAACCATGTATTTGTACAGGTAGAAGTTAAGGTTTCCTTTAATGGCTAACAGGTTGATGGTTCTAGTTTCAATTCAGACTAGATGGCCATTTATGAAACTTCAATGTAATAGATGAGGTTAGGTGGAGAGGATAAGCTCGTAGAGCCCTATTTTGTAAGGGGATATTGTATCATATTCCATTAGGAGAATTAGGGGTAGGAGGATTCTGAGAGGAGAGCCTGAGAAGATCGGAAGCTCGGGAATAGGAGTAGGAGAGAAAGAACTGAGACTCTATTGTAGTCCAGTCTATGTAGACATTTGTAAACAGACATTCATCTTAATACAAAGAAAAGAAGTTTTTCCTGCACATGATGTGTTTATGAATTATCTGTATTCTGTGAATGTTATCTATGTGTTAATATATGTTGTAGGTGTATGATAGGTTTCATCTGCAGTAGGAAGATAAATTCCTTTATCTTTGTTTGAGTTTGAAGTATCGTTCTGGGTTCTTTAGGTTGTGCAAGGAGTGCACAACAGAACACTGGAGTTTTATATAGCCAACACAAGGAGTGCACATATGAACTCTGTGGATTCAAAAAAGAATGTGCCAGGAGGGAGCACCATAGCGATCATGAATTCAAGAGGAACCTCAAGGTTATTGAATACCTTGGAGGAGGAACTGTGCAGATAAAGCACAGAGGGAAATAGAGTTACTGAGAAATCTGTAGAGATCTACCAGGTAAGCATCGAGCGGGTGCAAGTCTGCACAAAGAGAACACTTTTTCAAGTTTAGGGAGAGGAGTATCAGAAGAAGACACTCATAGATTTGTTGAATACTCTGTAGAAATCGCTCACTAAGTTGTTCTTTGATCAAGAGGACTCCAGGCTGGCAAGAATAATTTCTTTTCAAGAAATCCTTCGATATGAGTTAACAAAATCCCATAAACGCAAGGAGTGCGTGGGAAATTGAAATCCTCTAAGCATCAAGCTCAGAAGAGATAACGCAAGGAGTGCATGGGAGTCAGACTTATTCCAAGTCCTAAATCGCATAAGAGATAATGCTTTCAAAAGTGAAGACGAGACCGAAGATAGTCTGGTTCGCAGGAGAAAGTTCAAAGATCGAAACCTTTGAACACTTACAAAATATTCCAAGATGGGAGAAGTCAATATCTCAGGAGGATGAGCAACAACAACCATCTGTTCAGTTGTAGGGATGATCCTGGACCATTAGATCAGTGACCAGTGAACAGGAGAAGTGTAGAGGAGAGGAATAGATCCCATCCGTTGGATCTGAGCATGAAGGACCAACAACCGTTGGATCCAGAGATAAGTGTATGAGACTTAACCCTTGTGTGCATAGAAGAGTGGACTTGTCAAAGTCTCAAAGTCCCAAAGTGATTTGGGACCGTCCATCATCAAGGAGGATAAATGGCATAAAATCCACAACTTCAAAAGTTTCTGGAAAAGGAGAAGAGGAGAAACAACTAAAGTAAATCTTGGTCGTTGATCACTAGGAGGGGAATGTGTCAAGAGGTCATTCATTTTAGGTGAAAGCACTCCAGGAGAAACGAGTTAATAAGAGTTTGAGACTCCCAAAGCTCGAAGAGCCGAAGGGCCTAAGAGGCAAAGAGCCAAATCCTGAAGGAGCCGAAGCACTGAAGAGCCAAATCACGTAGGGCCAAAAGCCGAAGAGCCGAAAGAGAAATCTAGACTGTCAGATCCAAAAAGGGTACGTGGCAACAGATCATGAAATCTGAGAGAAAGTACTCCAGGAGAAAAGTGAAGGAGAAGTTTGAGATTTGATATCATCGAAGCCCGAACATCTGAAGCAGCTAGGATTCATTGATCTAGGTTGGACAAGTGTCACCAGATCGTGAACTTCAGAGGATTGTACTCTGGGTTTTTTGTGAAGTTGTGTTTCAGAATGTCTTGAAGTGTAAAAGCCCAAAATTTCTAAGGGGCATTGATCCGAAGGAAGGAACGTGAATCGTGATCTATGAGGAGGCACATGGATGACGAAGATTCACTCCGTTGGACAGTAGTTGGATCAAGGAAGACAGACATCAGAGGATCCGACACTCTGGAAGGATTCACTTTGGATATTTGTGGTTGTTGAGATTTGAAATCGATGAAAGGCGAAGTCTCGAAGTGGAAAATAGCCATTGATTTGAAAGTGGACGTGTGGAACCGGGTACGAAGAACTCTAGAGGAAAGTAGAGGGTGAAAGCGTCGAAGTCCCAAAGCATATCTCGATCGTTGATCAAGGAGGAGGTGGAAGGATCATTTATCTGGTTGAGGAGGCCAAAGTTCTAAAGAAGGAGTAGAGTCGTCCATCAAGGCGAGACATGTGGAAGAAGATCTGTCACTTTGGGGAAAATCACTTCTGGAGAAAGGGGTGTTTGAAAGAGCAAGAACTCTCGAAGGCCGGAGAGCTGGAGTTCATCAGAATCGTCTGTTTGTTGAGGACAGGTGTTAGCAGATCTTTCACTCTGGAAGATAGTTGCTGAGGAGGAAGCGAGAGTTGAGAATTGAAACTCCCGAAGCTTGAAGAGTTGGAATCAATCGTAGCCATTGATTTGAATGGGAGCTACGTGTTGAAAGATCATGGAGATCTGGGATCATGCGTGGAAGGGAGAAAGAAGGTAGGAAACGGGGATGAATAGCATTCGTTGATCGAGAGGCATCGCTAAGGGATTGGAGATCAACAGTCGTGCTCAATTGTGGGGCCAGAACATGCTCGGGTCTTAAATTTTCTTGAGAGGGCTGCAATTTCAACCACGATTTTAACAAATGGATACCTGGCAGCAGGAGGTGAATTGTAGGGAGAAAGGAAAATTGGTATAAAACCACTGTTTCCCACGCCCGCAATCACGCATTTGCACAGGGACATAGCCCAAGGCCATATGAAGGAAAGGGCCAATGAAAAAGGGGCTAGCACCTAAAACTTGGTGTTTTGGAAGCACGTAGGAATAGCCCACAGGTCTATCAGGACCTGCACACAGAAGGAAAGGGGACCTGTGTAAGATTAATAAGGGTCTAGCAAAGGCCCAAAGAGTCAATTCGACTCATAACTTAGAAATATCCTAGACTGGGAGGTCGCAAAACCCGAGGAGGGTAGGGGGGTTGCATCACTCATGTACTTGTCTATTTACCTCTTCACTCTCTACTGGATTCATTTGGTAAGGTTATTTATTTGGAAAAC
>JZKD02S0110820.1:6094-22793 GCA_000966675.3 Picea glauca | reverse complement strand
AGGCTTCCATACAAGTTGTCAATTTTGTCTTTGTTCCTTTACAATGTTGTAGTTTAGTTGTCGGTAAGAAGAACATTGTTCATATTCATCTTGAATTTATTGTTGGTCGTAACAAATCTTGTGATTTGGATGACGATAAGGCACCTGAATCTGTTATTTATGTTACTTCCTCTGTGTCATAGGTAGTCCCAAAACCAAATCCATGCTTACACCTTCCCATGGTGTTTTAGGTACTGGAAATGGAGTGTAAAGTCTTGTATTATGACTTCTACCCTTAGCTAATTGACAAACTCTACAACACTCAACAAATTTCCTGACATCTTTGTTGATGTTGGGCCAAAAGTATTGTTCTTTCACCAATGATGTGGTTTTGTCCATGCCACAATGTCCTCCTAAATCGCCACTATGCCACTCTCTAATGAGGTTCAACCGTATTGAACTCTATGGAACACATAATTGTTGGTTGTTAAACAAGAAGCCTTCATGAATGTGGTACTCTAAGAATGGTGTTCGGTCCATACTTTATGGTTCTATGCATGCCTTCCAAACCTATGCAAAATCTACATCATATTCATAAAACCCTTTCACACATTCCAAACTTACCACTGCAACTAACATGGTGTTTATCAATATTCTCCTCCAACTCAATGCATCAACAACCTTGTTTGACTTCCCTGACCCGTGTTTCAAAACAAATGTATAACTTTGTAAAAAGTCTACCCATTTAAAATGTTTCTAGTTCAATTTACCTTGGTTGTTAATGTACTGCAACACCTTGTGGTCAGTAAAAAAAACAAACTCCTTTGGAAGCAAGTCATTTCACCACTTTTTCAAGGCATGCATGATAGCATAAAATTCTTGATCATAAACAGAGTATTTATTCCTCGTTTCATTCAACTTTTCACTGAAAAAGGATATTGGTATACCTTCTTGGCCCAAAATTTCTCCAATTGTTGTCCCACTTGCATCACAGTCTACTTGAAATATTGAAGTGCCAATATTGGTTGTTTTGTCACCTTTTTTTTTCAAATATTCAAATGACTTTTTTGTTGTTGTTGTCCATTGAAATTTCCTATTCTTCATGCATTCAGTAAGAGGCGCACAAAACTAAGTGAAATTTCGAATGAATTTCCTATAGAAACTTTCCAATCCATGGAAACTCCTCACATCAAAAGTGAATTTAGGTGTTAGCCAATCCAATATTTCTTTTAATTTCTCGGGATCCATCTTTAAACATTCTTTGGAAACCACAAAACCCAAGTATACAAGCTCCTTTTGTAAAAACGTACACTTCTACAGATTTATCAACAATGCCTCCTCTTTCAATCGATGTAACACCTTCTTCATGTGCTCCAGATGTTCTTGTTTTCTCCTACTGAAAATTATAATGTCATATAAATATACGACAACAAATTTTCCCAAAAATGGTTTAAGAACTTCATTCATCAGCCTTATGAATGCGTTAGGTGCATTAGTTAAATCCAAGGGCATAACTAACCACTCAAACAACCCATCTTTTGTCTTAAACCTTGTCTTCCATTTATCACCTTCCCTTATCCATATTTGATGATAACCACTCTTCAAATCAATCTTCGTGAAGTACTCAACACCACTGAAAAAACCCATGATATCATCCATTCTCGGTAAAGGAAACTTGTACTTAATGGTGATTTTATTAATAGCTCACGAATATGTACACATCTTCCACTCACCATTCTTTTTCGATGTCAAAATTGATGGTAATGCACAAGGACTCAAAATTTCTCGAATCAACTCTCTTTCAAGTAACTCATTGATGCAGAAGCATCACTTCACATTAGCAACGCACCAGCATTCCAGCACATCAGTGCGCATTTCAGAGAGGGAGAGACACCGAACCTCCCATTTTTAAATTTTAAATCTAATCCCATATGGATTCATGTTGTAAGGTCGAGTGAAGACCAAACCATGTATTTGTACAGGTAGAAGTTAAGGTTTCCTTTAATGGCTAACAGGTTGATGGTTCTAGTTTCAATTCAGACTAGATGGCCATTTATGAAACTTCAATGTAATAGATGAGGTTAGGTGGAGAGGATAAGCTCGTAGAGCCCTATTTTGTAAGGGGATATTGTATCATATTCCATTAGGAGAATTAGGGGTAGGAGGATTCTGAGAGGAGAGCCTGAGAAGATCGGAAGCTCGGGAATAGGAGTAGGAGAGAAAGAACTGAGACTCTATTGTAGTCCAGTCTATGTAGACATTTGTAAACAGACATTCATCTTAATACAAAGAAAAGAAGTTTTTCCTGCACATGATGTGTTTATGAATTATCTGTATTCTGTGAATGTTATCTATGTGTTAATATATGTTGTAGGTGTATGATAGGTTTCATCTGCAGTAGGAAGATAAATTCCTTTATCTTTGTTTGAGTTTGAAGTATCGTTCTGGGTTCTTTAGGTTGTGCAAGGAGTGCACAACAGAACACTGGAGTTTTATATAGCCAACACAAGGAGTGCACATATGAACTCTGTGGATTCAAAAAAGAATGTGCCAGGAGGGAGCACCATAGCGATCATGAATTCAAGAGGAACCTCAAGGTTATTGAATACCTTGGAGGAGGAACTGTGCAGATAAAGCACAGAGGGAAATAGAGTTACTGAGAAATCTGTAGAGATCTACCAGGTAAGCATCGAGCGGGTGCAAGTCTGCACAAAGAGAACACTTTTTCAAGTTTAGGGAGAGGAGTATCAGAAGAAGACACTCATAGATTTGTTGAATACTCTGTAGAAATCGCTCACTAAGTTGTTCTTTGATCAAGAGGACTCCAGGCTGGCAAGAATAATTTCTTTTCAAGAAATCCTTCGATATGAGTTAACAAAATCCCATAAACGCAAGGAGTGCGTGGGAAATTGAAATCCTCTAAGCATCAAGCTCAGAAGAGATAACGCAAGGAGTGCATGGGAGTCAGACTTATTCCAAGTCCTAAATCACATAAGAGATAATGCTTTCAAAAGTGAAGACGAGACCGAAGATAGTCTGGTTCGCAGGAGAAAGTTCAAAGATCGAAACCTTTGCACACTTACAAAATATTCCAAGATGGGAGAAGTCAATATCTCAGGAGTATGAGCAACAACAGCCATCTGATCAGTTGTAGGGATGATCCTGGACCATTAGATTAGTGACCAGTGAACAGGAGAAGTGTAGAGGAGAGGAATAGATCCCATCCGTTGGAACTGAGCATGAAGGACCAACAACCGTTGGATCCAGAGGTAAGTGTATGAGACTTAACCCTTGTGTGCATAGAAGAGTGGACTTGTCAAAGTCTCAAAGTCCCAAAGTGATTTGGGACCGTCCATCATCAAGGAGGACAGGTGGCATAAGATCCACAACTTCAAAAGTTTCTGGAAAAGGAGAAGAGGAGAAACATCTAAAGTAAATCTTGGTCGTTGATCACTAGGAGGGGAATGTGTCAAGAGGTCATGCATTTTAGGTGAAAGCACTCCGAGAGAAACGAGTTAATAAGAGTTTGAGACTCCCAAAGCCCGAAGAGCCGAAGGGCCTAAGAGCTAAAGAGACAAATCCTGAAGGAGCCAAAGCACTGAAGAGCCAAATCACGTAGGGCCAAAAGCCGAAGAGTCGAAAGAGAAATCTAGACTGTCAGATCCAAAAAGGGTACATGGCAAAAGATCATGAAATCTGAGAGAAAGTACTCCGGGAGAAAAATGAAGGAGAAGTTTGAGATTTGATATCATCAAAGCCTGAACATCTGAAGCAGCTAGGATTCATTGATCTGGGTTGGACAAGTGTCACCATATCGTGAACTTCAGAGGATTGTACTCCGAGGTTTTTGTGAAGTTGTGTTTCAGAATGTATTGAAGTGTAAAATCCCAAAATTTCTAAGGGGCATTGATACGAAGGAAGGAACGTGAATCGTGATCTATGAGGAGGCACGTGGAGGACGAAGATTCACTCCGTTGGACAGTAGTTGGATCAAGGAAGACAAACGTCAGAGGATCCGACACTCTGGAAGGATTCACTCTGGATATTTGTGGTTGTTGAGATTTTAAATCGATGAAGGACGAAGTCTCGAAGTGGAAAATAGCCATTGATTTGAAAGTGGACGTGTGGAACCGGGTATGAATAACTCTAGAGGAAATTAGAGGGTGAAAGCGTCGAAGTCCCAAAGCATATCTTGATCGTTGATCAAGGAGGAGGTGGAAGGATCATTTATCTGGTTGAGGAGGCCAAAGTTCTAAAGAAGGAGTAGAGTCGTCCATCAAGGTGAGACATGTGGAAGAAGATCTGTCACTTTGGGGAAAATCACTTCTGGAGAAAGGGGTGTTTGAAAGAGAAAGAACTCTCGAAGGCCGGAGAGCTGGAGATCATCAGAATCGTCTGTTTGTTGAGGACAGGTGTTAGCAGATCTTTCACTCTGGAAGATAGCTGCTGAGGAGGAAGCGAGAGTTGAGAATTGAAACTCCCGAAGGCCAAAGAGTTGGAATCAATCGTAGCCATTGATTTGAATGGGAGCTACGTGTTGACAGATCATGGAGATCTGGGATCATGCGTGGAAGGGAGAAAGAAGGCAGGAAACGGGGATGAATAGTAGTCATTGATCGAGAGGCATTGCTAAGGGATTGGATATCAACAGTCGTGCTCAATTGTGGGGCCAGAACATGCTCGGGTCTTAAATTTTCTTGAGAGGGCTGCAATTTCAACCACGATTTTAACAAATGGATACGTGGCAGCAGGAGGTGAATTGTAGGGAGAAAGACAAATTGGTATAAAACCACTGTTTCCCATGCCCGCAATCACGTATTTGCACAGGGACATAGCCCAAGGCCATATGAAGGAAAGGGCTAATGAAAAAGGGGCTAGCACCTAAAACTTGGTGTTTTGGAAGCACGTAGGAATAGCCCGCGGGTCTATCAGGACCTGCACACAGAAGGAAAGGGGACCTGTGTAAGATTAATAAGGGTCTAGCAAAGGCCCAAAGAGTCAATTCGACTCATAACTTAGAAAGATCCTAGACCGGGAGGTCGCAAAACCCGAGGAGGGTAGGGGGGTTGCATCACTCATGTACTTGTCTATTTACCTCTTCACTCTCTACTAGATTCATTTGGTAAGGTGATTTATTTGGAAAACTCAAACCTAGTGTCATTTCTATCTGGTTTGATATGCTTCTCAATGGCGGTAATCTTGTTGGTAAATCATCTACTACAATTTCCTTAATTTCTTTCAACAAGTGTTGAATATCGGCTGATACAAAATCCCTCTTCTTTGTCTCCTGAACCCTTTTTGGCATTATAGCCAAACAACAACCACTGTGTTTCTACTCTCTTAGAAACTCCTTATCATAACATAACATAATTTGACTATTTCTTCCATGCATATTCTTGCTATTATTTTCATTCATAACTTTGTTGTTACTGTTGCGCATCCCCTTGTTGTTGTTACTATCCATATTCTTTTCTGACATTGGTACCAACTTATAATGTTGACCATCCTTGAAAAATTCATATGAATTCTCTCTACCATCGTGAAATACATTTCTATCAAACATCCATGGTCTCCCAATAAATACATGACATGCATCCATCTCTATCACGTTGCACAAAACTTGTCCGCTGAAACTTCCAATATGGAAACTCAATAAACATTGTTCAATCACAGTCACCTATTGTCCCTTTTGCAACCATGAAACTTAGTACAGATTGGGATGTGGAATTCCTTTCAACTTCAATTTCCCCATTATTTTAGTGGATGCCAATTCTTTTTTATTCCCACCATCTATGACCAAATGAAAACACTTATCGTGATTTTTACATTTAGTCTTGAACACTCTCTTTCTTTGTTCAAGTTTTGTTGCTTCCTTTGTCTCAATATTGAGTAATACACTTCTCAACATCAAGTTTTCTCCTTGTTCTTGTTGGAGTACTTCCACATTCCCACCAGTAGCTACTGCCTCATTTACTTGAGTGACTTGTGCCCTAGCTTCATTTCTTCTCGTTGCTTTCTGCCTCTCTGGACATTCTCATGATTTGTGACCCTCTACTCCACAATTATAACATGTAATTACATACTTACGGTGGCCAAAAACTCTACCTCTACTAGTGCTTATTCCTCCTATTTCGTGTTTATTGTTGGTGGCATCATTCTCTTTCTCATTGTATTTAGTAGCACTTGATTTTCCTCTACCTCTAGTCCATTTTCCTCAGAACTTCTATCATATTATTCTGTCAATATTTTCTTCCAAATTCAAAGCAACCTGGTAGGCTTCATTTACATTTCGAATGTAATGTGTACTCATCTCATCATGAATTTGGTACTTCATTCCATTTACGTATATTTCAACCTTATAATACTCTGGTTCTTACATCCTTGACTTTAGTGACAACTTGAATAATTCTTTTGTATACTCACACATGGATGTCTCTTTCTACCTGAGATTGTGTAATTGTTTACACAAGTTCTACTGGTAGTAAACAAGTAAAAATTTCTCTTTGATATTACTAACCATCCTCTTCTAAGCTTTAATCTTCTCTAACATGTGATCTACTTTATCTTTCCACAACATCTCCCACCAAAGTGTATCATGTTATTTCAACTTTGTAATGGAAAAATGAACACGATTTGGATCTTGAACATTCTCATACTCGAAGTATCTTTTGAGATTTTCTATCCAATCTATAAGAGTTTCATCTTTAAAACTACCATCATATCATGAAACTTCAACCCTCATCCTACCTTTGTTATTCAATAAGGATATGAAATGTGTTGTTGGTTCTCCTTTCTCAACATTTTGTTCAACTTCAATCTCTTCTTCATATTCAGAATCTAACTCAACTTCTCCACTTCTTCTATTCTCCAACTCTTCTATTGTTCTTCTTAATTCTTCGAGTTCCCTATTTCTGGAACCTCCTCGTGTTGCTCCCGCTCTTCATGGTGGCATCCTTATGGATTGTCTTAGAACCCTCAATTGGAACAACATTCACAGACCTTACCTCTGGGCATTGTACTCTCACAACTCAGGAACTTGAACCTGCTATGATACCACTTGATGCAGCTCATAGACCTGAAGTAATTAGAACACCTACAGGACTATGCTCTACCTTCAAAATGCACAATGGAAATCATATTCAAAAATGCAATAGAAAATTCATTTACTATTGTTAAGACTGAAATATAAAAAAATTAATTACAACCACATGAACACAAACAGGATGTGAATTCTTTCTTTTATTATTGATTTGAAAATTCCCCTTATTACAATGTAATCAAGAAATACATCTTTTCTCCCTAGACTAGAACTAATGTATTGTGTTTTTCTTCTGCATATTACACCATCTCTTCTCAATCGTGTTCTTAGTGGTTGTCTCAGTAAATTCAAATCAACCTAAGGGAAACCTTCCTTTATTCAAGCTCAGATCAACCCCAACATCTTCCTTCTCCTTTTTTTTATGTTGTTTATGTTAGTTGATTTTTTTCCCCTTCCATTGGGAAAATGAAGAGTCATGAATTTTCATTTCCCAAACGTTTTCCAATTTAGTTTCGTTTCCTCTTCCTTCACCAATGATTCCCACTCAGAACTTGATCTTCATGAGCTACATGGACCGAATTTGGAGTCAACACGTTGAGTAGCAACATAAAAATTTCAGCGCAAATCATGTAGTGTGGAGTCCCAGCATAGGAGCTGCAGTGAGTTGAAGTACCAATTATGTAGAATGGAGTCACAACATAGGAGTTGCAGTGAGTTGCAAAACCAATCCTGTAGTGTGGTGTTGCAACATAGTAGTTGCAGTGAGTTGCAACACTGTCAATTTTAACAAGGAGTAACAGTACGAGCTACCAAGTAGAATTGTATCCATCTGTATTCATCCTAAATTAACTTGTATATAATTGAAATACTTTTGGGTGATGTGAATTAACAAGAACCAAAGTTGCTTCTACATCAAACATGAATAATAGTAATCTAAAAAAGCATAATCAAATTGATTGCATGTGGAAGAAAGAACAAAAAAGGACCTAAGAAAGTGTTGAGGGAAATAGAGAGAGGCTCCACACAAACCCCTTGACTACACATGCCTTCCTTTCCCTAATATTCCCAGAGAAATGTGTAGACAGTAGTAAGGGGGAAAAAGAAAACCGAATTTCAGAGAGACAGATAGGTTTAAACTTGTTGAACCAGAGGGATTCACCTCTGAAATTGCATGAATGTTTGCCATATCGAGCCTTACTTTGAACTAGGATTCACGCAGACTGGAAGAAGACATCACACAAGTATCATAAATCCATGCATTATTATGATCACCCTTCACACATTTGATAGTTCCCGGAGTTACTAATTCTCTCCAGTTGTTGACAGGACGTGTCATGACTTAGCATTTAAGGGATGGGGAGTATGCCCCTCTCATCATTTAAAATTAATTCCCCTTGTGACTACTCAGAATCCTCCTTTGTTTTGATATTAGATGTGGGGATTAGGCTTCTCTTTATGTGATGAAGTTTAAGAACTTCAAATTCCTTGGCTATGATAGAAATTATTTGTTAAATTCCCCTTAGAGTATTGTTTTCCAAGGGGTGGTTGTTGATGACCGCATTGATTATGATCATCGACTCGCCCAAGACCATGAGTTTGTGGAATTGATGATATCTTGCAATTTTAAGGCCAATATAGAGAGTGTAAGCTTCAACTAAATTGTTGGTCATAGTCCCCAAACCCCATGAAAACTAAAGCAATGTATTTCCTCCGGGGTCAAGAAGAACCCCACTTGCACCTGCCTCCCCAGGGTTTCCACGCGAAGCTCCATCAAAGAAGAGGGAGTGAGTTTATTGATTTTTTAACCAAGTTTTGAATTCCTCTGGTTAAGTCCTAATTGCCCAACGAGGGGGGGAATATGTTTTTATTGTTGGAGGCACTGAGATCTGTTGTTTTCAAAACATATTGAATCATTGTTGCTCACAATTTTCTATGTTCTAATATTTTTTTAAATTCCTGAATTACATGTATTCGACACAAAGAGATATTTCTCTTATCGTTGTTTTCTTGGAGTTGATTGTTTATTCTTGAAAAAAAAAATTTTCTAGTTAGGCAAATTTCTCAGCAAACATATTTGGGAATTGCCTACCACAACCTTTTCAAACCCAGTTTGTTTCGAAATATCCCCTGGTAATTTTGATCCCATTTTTGAAAGAATATTTTTATAGTATTTGGTCACCTTGTGAGGGCCAACATATCTCCCAATATCAAATTCCACATTGATTTGGTGAATTGACATTGAAAAAACATATGGTGGATTGTTTCTTCATCTTGCAGACATAGGACACAACAAGAAGCTCTAGCAATGTTTCGCTTCCAAAGATTTTTCATTGTCAATATGCACTCGTGGACTAGTAACCAGATGAAGGAATTTATTTTTGGCATGCCATCATTCTGCCACACTTAAATCCATATTGTGGTTTTAGGGAATGAGGTGATCTCTCTTTGCAATATGTTGTAATATTTTTTTACTGTGTACTGAGAGTTTCCCCATCCTATGATATCTAGATCACTTTTATTTTTCAAAGCACAACCATTTATTTCTTTGTAGAAGACATAAGTGAGGGGTCTTATATGAAGGGGAGGATCTAGATGTTTCCAATATTTCCAAAGACCTGAATTTTCCTCCCACATGGATATTTCATACATGGTGGTTATTCCTTGATCTTTCATCTACTGTTGCATGGGGTTCCAATTCTAGTTGACTAGAGAAAGAATTTTTTTCCAAGATCTTTTCTTCCCATATTTTGATATTTTTTACATTCCTCAGTATCCATTTGACCCATGATTTGATTATTGGGATGGATGCTATCATAAGTTTGAAAATGGGTGATCCTTTATATTTTTTAAGCGGTCTTTCTAGGCACCAAACTCTAGGCCCTTTGAAATATTTTTTCCATAGAACCTATTTCCACCATGACAGTTCTGTTGTGATCATCCTCCATAGAATTTTTTCTCCCATTGCTCTATTCATGTATTCTGGGTTACGAATTCCCAATCCCCCTTTGCACTTGGGATATATGACTTGTTTCCAGCTTATTGAATGAATTTTTTCCAATTTGTTTTTCCTCCTTGCCATAGGAAATGTCTTATTTTTGTTGTTATTTGATTGGTGATACTTTTTGGTGCTAATAGAGAGGAAGTTTGGAAAATTGGCAAGGCTGAGAGAATTGCTTCGATTAGCAAAATTCTCCCAGGTAAATTCAGCCATTGAGATCCCCATAAAGTAATTTTTTATTTATTTATTGTCTGTCTGTCTTCATTTCGTTGCAATGGGAATTTTTAGATTTATTGGGATTCCCAAATATTTGAAGGATGACCAATGTTTAGCATAAGGAAAATGAAAAATGTGGGGTGTGCTTGTGTTCTAGCCCATAATTTGGCATTTTCTATGATTTACATCACCTCCTGATGCATCCATAAACCTATCTAAAATAACTTTAAAGTGGGTGGCTATAATTTGAGAAGCTCCTCCAAGGAAAAGGGTATCATATGCAAAGTGAGAATGATTCATATATTTGACTCCATAAACTATCTAAATCCCTGGGAGATTCCCCAATACTTAGTAATGCTCAACCTTCTGAATGAGGGAGTCTACCATGATTATGTATAGTAGGGGGGGGAGTGGGCACCCTTGTCTTAATCCTTTACTTCCCTGAAACAACTCAGATGGAAGGCCATTTATTAAAGGGGCTATCCACGACCCTCCAATGCATGTTGCTATCCATTTGATGAATTGATTGTTGAAACCAATTTTTTTCATAACCTGAAAAAGGAATTCATGACAAACACAGTCAAAGGCATTTTCCATATCCAATTTTATTAACATACCTTTCTCTTTTGTTGTTTGACAGGAGTGTATTTCTTCTTGGACTAAGACAATGTTGTCTGTAATTTTACTACCTTGCATGAAACCTCCTTGACTAGGGGAAATTATCTTGGGTAAGAGGGTTTTGAGTATGGAAGGTATTATTTTGGTTAGGATCTTATAGGAAGAGTTACACAGAGATATTAGTCTGAATCTAGAGAAGGAAGAGGGGTTGGATTATTTTGGGACTGGGGCAAGAAAGGAGGAGTTTGTGTTCCCCCCCAACTGAAGGGTTATGTGGGAGTACCGAAAAATTCTTAAGAGGTCATGTTTGATAGGATCCTCAAAGTGCCTATAAAAGGAGATGCAGAAGCCATTAGGTCTAGGGGATTCATCTGGTCCAACGCTCCAAATTGCTTCTCTGACTTCATTTTCCTTTATGGTTCGAAGGAGATTTTTATTTTCTATTTCAGTGACAAGAGAAGGAATGTTTTCCAACATATTTGCTATATTCTATTCATCTACCCTTTCTTGTTGAGTAAGGAGATTCTTACAGTGGTTGAAGTCCACAATTTTAATTCTTTCATAATCGAATATTTGAGTTTCATCCTCTAGAGTGATTTTTGTGACATTATTCCTTATTACACAGGATTTGGATTGCTTATGAAGGACATTTGTATTTCTATCTCCATCTTGAAGCTAGGGGATTTGGGACTTGATTTTCCAATATTTTTCCTCTCTTATGATTTCTCTCGGAATTTTGGACTGAAGTTGGATTTTTTCTTGAATCATATTGTGGGAGATTTCTTTCTCTTCCATTTGAAACTGAAGAGAGAAAAGTTCAAACTTAAGTTTTGGGAGGATTGTTGTAGGAGTTTCAAAGGATTTTTTTTCCCAAATTTTTACAACTTGTTTTAATTTTATCATCTTTTGTTCCCAAATGTAGACTGGGGTTCCAGGGATCCAAGTTTTCCAATCTTTGGATACAATGTCAAACACTTCATGAGAGTTTTGTTGATATTATGGTAGTTGTGGGAGGTATTAACCTCCATATGTAACCTTTAACTAGAATAGAATATTCTAGAAGCAAGAGAAACCCTAAATAGATGTGTGAGAGCCCTAGAAGACATGTCGGCTCAGCATAATATATAATATTAAGGTATTATACTCCAAGAAGACAAGTCGGCTCCACAAGAAAAAGATAATAAAAAAATATAATTACCAGAAAGTCAGGTCAACCCACCAAGAAAAGTCACTGGATAGATTATTATAAATAGAGGACATCTTGTCTCATTTATTCACTCACTCTCACCCAGAAAACCAAAAACAATGTGCAAGTTTGGAGGAGGAGCAACAACAACTATTGTTAGGTAGTTTTCTCTTGTTCAATCTTTTCTTGTACTTCCTCTTGTGTGCTACCCTTGGAGAAGGTGCGCTCTCTTGGTCATTTGTGGTTCTGAGGTGGCTTCCTAGAATCATTATTTTTATCAAAGATTAAGGTGCTCATGGGTGTCTTTATGCCTATGGTTGGGTGACAATGGTGTAGCATTGTCTATGGTGAAATGAACACATCAACATTATTGTAACAGGTTATGGGCCCACACTATCTTCAGAATAATCTAACCGCTGGAAGATATATTGGGAGTTCCTTGTCAAGCTCATTGTAGCACCAGTTGCAGCTGCAACTAGGCTTTCTAATCTTGCAGTAGAAACAAACCCTAACCTAGTTGTTTAGGAACTTAAAGTGAATTGTTTGGAATAATTCCTAGATATTTTAGTTCACCCTAACCCAATGCATCTCTAGTGCCCTCAGCCACCAATAAAATGTCAAGGTTGATTTTTTCGGTCAAAGCCAACATTTGACTGGTCAAATTCAAAGTTTGACTGGTCAAGGTCAAATTCAAAACAGTCATAAAGACCAGTTTCAGAGTAGAAGACAAGTTTGGAAGGTGCCACCAACTTCAGAGAATGGAAGATTAAGTTACTTCTTATCTTAGAAGAAAATCATCATCTGGACTACATAAACTAGGACATTCTTGAGCCGATAGAATATGCAGAGAAGGTCAAGCACAAGAAGAAGACTAAACGTGACGATAATCCTCAAAGCAATTATTCAGGATGATCTCTACAAATCTCATTGTAAGTATAATTTAGTTATTTCAATTATTTTTTCTTTTGTATTGGACCATTTTCCCTGGTATGGGAGTCCATTTTTCCTTTTGGTTTGGTTATTATCATAGTAGAAGAGGTTGTTTTGGTTATTATCCTAGTACAAGAGGCCATTTCTAGTTATTATCCTAGTATAGGAGACCATCTTTGGTTGTTATCCCTATGGAAGGTCATTTTGGTTATTATCCCTATGGGAGGCCATTCTGGTTATTATCATAGTACCAGAGGCCATTGTGGTTATTATTCTTGTGGGAGGCCATCTTGGTTATTATTCTAGCATAGGAGACCAAACTTCTTATCTTTGTTAGAAGGGCCATTATCCCTGGTATGGGAGCCCCTAGTTCTAGGTTAGGAACAAGAAATGTATGACAACAAGAACAATAGACATGAAAGGAATAAGAGGGAGTCATTGATCAAGAAGAAGCCATCTTGGTTTCGTGACACTTTGCAGGATGCAAAAGGGCATGCAGTAGACAAAAGCATGGTCCGAGGATTCTCTCAGATAGAGGGAGTTGACCTTAGAATTTGAGATATTGTAGGACTTCATCAGAGACATGGTGTAGCAAGGAGAAATGATGCTCCATCACTTATCCACAAATGAGAAAATAGATGACATTTTCACTAAGCCTATGTCTGGGACAAGCTTGGCAGGAATTCAAATTTTTTCCTAGGGGAGTATTGATGATTGCAACATCGTGTTGATATTCCAAGATTGATCAGATGGACTTGATCATGTGGGAATAGGCCCAGATGTAATCTTTGATGGAATGAAGATTCAATTTTTTGCTAGATCTACTATGTGTGAATTGCATCGGGCCTTGAAAATCTCACGAGTAGGTGAGTAGTTAAATCACGAGTAGGAGAGTAGCCTCGATAATCATCAGACTGACTCTATATCCACGGGAAATGGGTTGCAGATGATCTAGGTGGATATCGGTGGCCACCCACCTCTTCCAACTCACTCAAAATAGTTTTCTGACAATTTTGGCAATTTACTATTTTTAGCAGTTTTAACTTCCAGTGCCATTTTAAGGGCCTAAATGAAGGATTTTCAGGATCGAGCTTCTCAATGATATCCAAAGGAATAATTGAGGCCCCAAAATGAATCTCCTAGATTATACCTTTCCAATGGGCTATCATACGCCTAAAACGGAGAACGTATGCAAACGTTACGACCCTGGGAAGTTGATGTGCTAACTTACCTAAATGGGGCCCACATGACTTTTGGCGTTTCATCTCCTAGGGTTAGGTTTTTGGATGTCTAGGGTTTTTGGCATTCCTTTTTATTGTAAAAAGGCCTTCAGAGCCCCATTGTAATCATCTTCTTGTGAATGAGCGCAACCGTCACATCTCTTCTCAGAGATAAGTCGCCACCATTCCAGGGAGCTTGTTTCTGCTGCATTTTATAGTTTCATCTTATTTCCTTATTGAATAGAAAACTAGTTTTATTGTATCTCTATTATTTTGTGTTAAGCACCTGTTAATAATCTGTATTCATTTGTTTATCCTCATAAAATTCGGATCAGTGGTATCAGAGTGGTATGCTCCTTGTCGTCTTAATGCATGTCCCCAACGAGGTCAGAGTACAAAGAGTTGGGTCTCGAGCTTGTTTCTCTTGAGGACAAAAGCTCTCACACACCCAAGCGAACTCTCATGGCAGGATAAAAGAAATATGATGGGATAGGAGATCCTTTCAAACTGTTGATTGAGGAAGCCCTCACGCAACAAAGGAACAATATGATGGATAGTTTCACGCAAATCCTTCGATGGATACCAACAGGCAACGCATATTCTTCGAGTGGAGGCGCCACCCCCTTAAAGGTACAAATAAACTTTGATATTCCTATATTTGAAGGTTAGATAGAATCAAATGTTGTAGACAAGTGGTTGAATATACTAGAAGGGTATTTTTCAGTCCATAACTTTTTGAATAGAGAAAATATTACTTTTGCTCTCCTCAAATTGGTTCCCCACATCAAAGATTGCTGGGAAACTTTCTGTGAGAAAAAGGAAATAGGGGAACCCTCACTATTTATAATAATGACCACCTAGGATTCCTTCAGGGATGTTATTAAGGAACAATACTACCCTGTCAGAATTTATGACAACTTGTATACCAAATGGACCACACTACGACAAGAAAGAGACCAAGCAATGCCAGATTTCATGAATATCTTTCATACCTTGTACACCAAGATGGGTATCAAAGATTCAGAGAAACATCTGGCACTCAAGTACCATGGTGCTCTGCATAGATACGTCCAGACCAAAATGGAATTTTTGGACATCTCATCCTTGGGCGCGGCCTACCGATATGTTGTCAAAATCGAGTAAAAGCTCAAACAAAAGACACGACAATTTGGGCCTGGGAACCCCACACAAAAAAATCCAGGAAAGGGTGGCCCCAACCCATAGAAAAAAGGAAAGAGAAAATATGGACAGCATTAGGACAACCAGTCCAAGCTAAAAGAAAAGAAGGACATCAGAAAGACAAAGAAAGATACCAGGAAGTGGTGCGACTTCCAAAGATCCCTTGGCATAACACTGCTAACTGTTGCTCAAAGCAGTCGCTAGTGGCTGAAGTGAAATCCTCTGAATCAGATGCAGGTTCAGACTCTGAGAAAGAACCAGAAAGGGGAATATGTATCATTGATGTGGAACCCAGTGCCATCGTTGCTACCACCAAGCTCCATCATGGTGAACCAGATGAGCCAGAAGAAGGAGAACGCCTCTTCCATTCACAAACGTGGGTAAAAGGCACCCCACTGCACTTCATCATGGATAGAGGTAGCCAGAAGAACCTCATCTCAACAGAGGTCATCAAGCGGCTTGCCCTACCGACAACACTACACCCACAACCTTACACCATTGGATGGCTCCACCAAGGAAGCAATCTCTGCGTCATCCAATAATGTCGACTGTCATACGACATCAAGCCCTTCAAAGATGAGGTATTGTGTGATGTTGCTCCTCTCAAAGTTTGTGATGTTCTTTTGGGACAACCTTATTTATGGAAATGTCATGCTATATATGAGTCTATGCCTTATTACTTTGAACAATAAATTGTACAGGATACCCGAGGCAATCCCACCTAGTGATATTTCCTTGATCTCTGCTAAGCAATGCAGGAAGGTCATCTCTGAGATGGGGAATTTTGTCTTCTTCATGATTCGTTCTTAGAATAAGTGAAAGATCACAACCACATATAGGGTCTCTGTGGCCGACCTCTCCTCACCTACCGGGGTACCTTTGCATTGCCAGGTCAAGCACCCCATCGATCTGACCCCCGGTGCACCGCTACTCAATGGGCCAGTCTATCATCACTCTCTATTAGAGAATGAGGAGATCAAGTGATAGATCCAAGAAGTACTCCACAAGGGTCACATTCGTCTCAGTTCATCACCTTGCGAGAGCCCAATCGTGCTAGTACAAAAGAAAGATGGAACCTGGCGACTCTGCATTGATTACCAAGCTCTAAATAAAATCATAGTCAGAAACCTGTACCTGATTCCCCAAATCAACAACCTCCTTGATCAACTCACGGGGGCCAAATACTTCAGTAAGATTGATCTGAATTCTGGCTACCACCAGGTCCCGATAGAATAGACAGATGTATGGAAAACCGCCTTCAAGTCAAAGGAAGGCCTTTTTGAATGGTTGGTCATGCCCTTTGGTTTGACAAATGCTCCAGCCACTTTCATGAG
>JZKD02S0110809.1:13008-24484 GCA_000966675.3 Picea glauca | reverse complement strand
AACCACACGAAGGGAAGGGTGAACACACTAAATTTCAAAATTTGTGGCTTGGGCCATTTTTGATTGCTGAGAAGTTGGGTCCTAGTTCCTTTCGCTTGCAGAGTCTTGAAGGGCAGCATGATACCTACCCGGTGAATGTCCAAGCCCTGAAAAGATACTTTGCCTGATTTCTATCTTTGTATATTTTGTAAATATTTCCTTTTGTTTTTATTTTTGCCTTTGTTTTTGTTTTATGATTTTGATTTAATTGATCAATTTGGTGTGTTTTGAAACATATGCGTACTTATACACTGAGTTATTCAGACGTAGATCATGGAAAAATCTCTTCGCTGAAATAACTTCTGAAAGATTGTACAAACATCAGTGATTTATATTTCTGAAAATGATATTGGAAAATATTGTTTGAAAGAAGTTTACTAATTTCAATCTCTAAGTGAAGTTTTTTGTGATCATCTTTATCTTCTTACGCTGTCCCTTTCCGTAAAGGAATGACTCAAAAAGGATGTCTCCCTATCATAGTAAGTTGTTTTAGAAATAAAACATTTCTGGAGATGAGTAAGGACAGTATTTAAAAAATTCTGATGAGGTCTAAAAATATGAGAAAGTATCAAGATTTTCTCAGCGTCACCCCACTCAGCTATCTATAAAGAAAATAAAAATAAAATTAAGAGTTGTGGGAAGTGTTTGTAAACCCGTCGGGATACTGAACAGGTCCACTGGCAGTGGGTAAATGCAAGCATGGCACCAATACAACTTCGTCGGGGTACTGAAGAGGCCTGCTGGAAGCGAAGCAATGTCGGGTACATGAAAATCTGTAAAAATTATGAGAAACCTCTTTTAAAAGTCCTTTATTCTAATCTAGAACTTCTTGACAGGATAAAGACGTTCGAGTGGGTTAAATGGCAACCCTGTCGAGGCTATGGACGTCTATTGGCAGCAATGGCCATGCCAACAGTATTGAAGATTTTATCATAAAATCATGACTTGCTGATCTTTAAGACTGTTATTGGTTTGCATCTTTTGAAACTTTGCTGGAAAAGATAGTAGATGATGATGTAGTACGATTTTCGGTTGTTCTTTTAAGTCAAATTTTTCTTTGATGTCCTGATCTGAATTCATTTCTATTGACAGAGATAACTGCTTCTCCCAGCGTGTCGCCATTGTTGGCAGCCAATTCATTTTTTTAATTACTCTAAAAAAAAGCTGCGTACACCTCTTGTCTAGCTAATGACAAATCATCGTCACATCATGCTACTAGACATTTGTTTCATTTTTACGACAATTGCAATTTGGTTTCGATTCGATTTTCACAACTGAAAGTGTGAAAATACCTCTTTCATCGTTTGGACTATCGTCGCCTTTTATCGATTTTTCCAAAAGACACTTGACCATTGGTTTATCACATGACTGCCAAAGATTTTTCAAACTTATGTCCTTTAGCATANAAGGTGTCATAAACACCCAGCAGGACACGCAGCATCCCCCACCTCAGGTGGGCCAATACCATAATCCCAACAATCCAGTAGAATGAACAATTCTCCTCACCAGTGAGGAAGAAATTCTGTTTCAAACACGCAATTGTCAGTATCCTACAACAGCTGAGTCTACTCCCATCTCTGTCGAGACAAACCCCACACCGACGAGACCCCCGTTGATTATCCCTCGCCCTTCCGGCGAACCACAATTACGCATCCCTCGCATCCCCTTGCGTAGGAATGTTCACAACCCACAGGCTAGGGAAGCACATAACTATAGTTTGGTAGATGACTTAGCACAATCCCCAGTTGCCATGTCAGTTCTGGAAGTCCTCCAGACCTATCCAATGCAGCAGAAATCACTACTTTCCGCCTTGGGGGCATTCGACCCTGTCGATACTCGACTCATCACTTTTGACCTGGATAGCTGCGAACCTCGTCTTCCCACCACAGTTTCTACTCAAATACCAGTCAAAATACAGAACATCACCGTCCATCGGTGTATCATCGATGAAGGGGCATCTACCTGCATCATGTCCAAAACAGTATGGTAGAAACTTGGTTCCCCGGACCTCTTACCCTCCGCCATCACATTGCGAGCTTATGACGGGAGACCATTGTCCCCCGAAGGGCTCTTCCAAAATGTCCCCATAGAACTCAGGGGAAAAACCATTCTCATTGACATTGAAGTTATCGACGCTCAACTTGATTATAATATCTTGTTTGGCCGTACCTATATGTATGCTATGAAGGCAGTGGCCTCTTCCATCTTTCAGACAATCATGTTCCCCCACAATGGAAAGATTGTGACCATTGACCAAGTCTCACATTATGATCCTAACCCATCTACCAATCTCGATAACATCCTTCCTTTCATTCACACTAACAAAGATGTATATCCACTCATCGATATGGGTCCTGGTACTTTCAAAGATCCATCCTTATTAGGGATGTACCATGGAGTGCCACCACTCCTTCCCCCTAGCCAAGTATGCGTCATTTCCTCTAACCAAACTCTCCAGGAGGACGCTCGTCCTCCTCAGGAGGCTTCAGTCATTCCTGACGTCTCAACAGTCGCAACACCACTCCCATAGGAGCCTCCTGTGCACTTGTCGACCCCGACGGTCCACGAATCCACACCCCCTCAAGGGCCTAGTCCCATTTGGGAGATAGTTCCCCGACCCCTCACTCAAATTCCCTTCTTTTACCCTCCACCTGGTATAGAAGCTTTCCAGGTAGCCGCAACGCTCACCCTACCCAATATGGTGCTAGCAATCCCAGTGTGGTACTTACATCCACCTGAGATGGTCCCTCGCCCACAGGAAGGACTCCCAATGATGATTCCTGTCATCACTCCCACTACCCCCACTACCCCCATACTCCCTACCCCCCCTGCTATAGCCGGGGGAAGGCGACAGAAGAAGGAGCCCACAACTCCACTTCCTCCGCGCATCCCACCACCTTGTGCCTTGTGTGACAAAGAGGGTCACCAAACCAACAACTGCCCATCACTACCAGAATTACGGAATTTGATTCCCCCCAATCCAATCCCCACACCACCCATTACTATTGCTACCACTCAACCTTCCAGTAGTAAAGGGTTGAGGACCAAATTTGCATGTGCCATCTGTTCTGAGTATGGCCACTACACCCATCATTGTCCAACACTTCCACATTTCCGGCAGGCATTAGCTATCATATGCCAGGACTTTCAGAACAACCCATGCCCTGCCACGTCCTCCACAACTAATATCACCGACATTCTCTATGTCACCACTTCAGTCAATGAACGCATGAGGTGCCCCTGCTCTCTTTGCAATTCATTAGCACATTTTACATTCCAGTGTCCTATAATCCTCGCATACAGGCAACGTCGATTATCCCTGCATCACCAACCCGCAGCGGTGGTAATTGACCTAACATCATCACTCGAGGCTCTTCATGTCATTTCTCTAGAACCCGAGGCACTCCCAATACCTCCTTGGTTCTTAGATGGTACATCTGAGGATTTACCCTATAACCCTCCCAACTCTCCTGCTCATTTCCCTGCAGAGATTACCCCTCCAACCACAACGGGTACCCCTCATTACTTCAACATATGGTTCATGATGAGCGAACCCTCACCATATGCTCACACCTCTCCCCTTGCTTCACCAGTAGGGGGAAATCACACTAGAGCTGAGATCATTCCTCATGATCCATTATACTCTCGTTGTTTTCAATGCGACGAAGAAATACTGGAAGAGATACAATGCCCAGACTCTCCCTAGGATGCACTACATCATCGTGCTCTCTTCCTTCCGCAGGAAGCCCACATGCCTCCTAGCCACAACCCAATTTACGCGGTCGAAACCAAAGACTTTATCCCATCAGGACCTATCGATTGGTTCAACAATCCCATTCCTGCACCTGACGCTTTTGAAGAAGGCAATCTGGCGAACATTTCCCCCACCATCAAAATAGACATTTCCATTAAAGAAGGCATAGTCGAAGAAATCATCATTGGAGCCACTTGTACTCCATAGGAAATCGCTGCCTACAAAGCCCTCTTCCAAGAATAAAGGGATATCTTCACCTGGTCATACACGGAGATGCCTGGCCTCGACCCATCTATTTGCGAACATCGTATCGACACCTGGACCGACATCACACCTGTTCGCCAGAAACAACGACCGCTACACCCATCTAAGGCCGCGGCTATCAAAGCTGAAATTGATAAATTACGTACGGCCAGGTTTATTTACCCCATCACTTACACTTCATGGGTTTCCAACCCTGTACCAGTCGACAAAAAATAGGGCACCATTCGCGTTTGCACCGACTTTTGCGATCTCAATAATGCATGTCCCAAGGACAACTTCCCAACGCCTTTCATCGATCAGATTATCGACGACTACGCCGACCATGAGGCTTTTTCCTTTATGGATGGATTCTCTGGCTATAACCAAATTCAAATTCACCCAACCGATCAATATAAAACCGCATTCATTACCCCATGGGGTACGTTTGCATATCGTGTCATGCTCTTCAGCCTCAAAAACACCGACGCAACTTTCCAGCGGGCCATGAAATACATCTTTCATGATCTGGCTACAATCATCCTCGCCTACTTAGATGACCTCACCGCTCGCTCTAAGAAATGCATCCAACACCTCGATGATTTACGAATCATCTTTCAACGGTGTCGTCAGTACAACATCCGCTTGAACCCTCTCAAGTGTGTGTTCTGTGTCATCGCAGGGCGCCTCCTCGGTTTCATCGTTTCACAAAGCGGTATCACTGTGGACCCCCTGAAATTCCAAGCTATCACCAAAATTCCCCCTCCTCGGAATTTAAGACAACTACAGAGTTTACAGGGCAAAGCTAACTTTCTGTGACGCTTTGTTCCTTATTACGCCATCCGCACACATGGTTTCCTTTGCTTACTACGTCATGACATCCCTTTTCATTGGGATGACTATGCTCAACAGTAATTTGACGATCTTAAGGCAACACTTTCCAATGCACCATTGATTAGTGCACCTGACTACAATCGCGACTACATCCTCTACGTATCAGCATCAGCTGTATCAGTAGTCGGCGTCCTCGTCCAGCTCGGAGATGATGATCGTGAACACGTCATTTACTACGTCAGTAAGAACCTCTCAGGACCACCCCTGAAGTACAAACATGAAGAGAAACTGGCTCTTGCAGTTGTCCTCGCAGTCTAGAAACTATGCCATTACATTCTGCTTCGCACCACCAAGGTCGTCGCAGATTCCAACCCTATGCAATATTTTCTCAGCCGTTGCCAAGTTAACGAAAAATTCGCTCGCTGGATCGTTATCCTTCAGGAATACGACCTCGAGTTCTCAACACCCAAGAGTAAGAAGGCCCTCGTTCTCGCTGAACTTGTAATGGCCCTTCCCTCTGACACACCCAGCACCCCCGTCAATACTGACTTTCCCGACGAACATCTCTTTTACATCGCTTCCGATGATCCTTGGTATGGCGACCTTCTCGTCTACCTACGAACTCAAAAGTTCAGAAATCACCTATCACAAGATGATCGTCAACGCATTCGCCATCAGGCCCCCCGCTATCTCCTCATCGGTGACATCCTATATCGGCGGGGTGTCAACACCATTCTTCATCACTGCCTGACTATTGACGAGGCCGACAGAGTCTTAAACGACTTCCACAGTGGCGCATGTGGAGGCCATCCTTCAGGTATTTCCACGGCCTAGAATATTATCCAAGCTGGTTATTTTTTGCCTACCCTGTTTCACGATTGCATTCATGCCGTGAAAAGATGTGAGCAATGTCAGCTCTACGCCAACAAAGCCCGAGCCCCCCCCATCCTTCTTCACCCTGTCATTACTACAGGCCCCTTTTGTAAATGGGGCATTGACTTTATGACTTTTAATCCCCCCTCCAGCAATGGTCACAAATACATTGTTGTCGTTGTCGATTACTTCACCAAATGGGCTGAAGCTATGCCCACCTTCAACAACACCGCTGACACAACAACGCATTTTTTCTTTAACCACGTCATATCCCGTTTTGGTGTACCACTCCAAATTGTTTCCGATCATGGGAAACACTTCGAGAATGAGATCTTCATCGAACTCTCATCTCGGTTAGGCTTCTCTCACGAGTTTGCCTCACCATACTATCCTCAGTCAAACGGATAGGTCGAGGCAGTGAACAAAGTCCTCAAGACCATGTTACAACGCACGGTTAATAAACATAAAACCAATTGGCATAATATGTTTCTTTCCGCGCTATGGGCTTATCGAATGGTAGTGAAGACCGCTACGGGTTTCATGTCATTTCATTTAGTCCATGGGGTGGAGGCAACTCTTCCCATCGAGTGCGAAATCCCCACCCTTCGCACCGCCATTGAGCTGTTACCTGACATTGCTCCAATGGAGCAATGCTTGCTGAACTTGGAGTCTCTGGATGAGGATCGTTGATCCTCATTACAGAACAACGAGGCAGCTAAAAAATGATCCAAGGCTACCTTTGATCACCATGTCAACCTTCGATCATTTCGTGAAGGCGACCTCGTCTTGGCCTATGATATCCCCCATGATACCTTTGGCCATGGCAAGTTCGAATCACTTTGGCATGGCCCTTACATCATCCAGCATTGCCTCACCAAAGGCGCATACATCCTGGCCTCCCCCGAAGGCCTCACACTCAAAGAACCCGTCAATGGGCTCTACCTCAAGAAATTTTATGCTTAAACGTAGTCAAGCTACTTTAGGTTCATTTTCTTTTTTAGCGTTTTTAATCTTTTTTCTCCCTCATCTAAAACTATCCTTTGTGCTATTGACAGATGACTCCTCCACCAGCTTACCACATTGTTTACGTCGACGGCGCCAGCCGTTGGACACAAAATCTCACTTCGGTGGCTTGGGCTCTCTACACCCCTTCACACGAAATGCTACATTCCAGCGGCATCTGTTTAGGACCAACAACCAATAACCAAGCCGAATAAATTGTTGTCATTGGCCTCTTGACTGATGCCCAGCATCATCATATTTGTCACCTTAGCGTTTTCCTCGACTCTCAACTGGTCGTTCTCCAACTCAACAATGTGTACCGTGTACGCGATCCGTGCCTCTTTCGCAAATACCTACAGGTTAGATTATTATCTCGACATTTTGATTCCATTACATTTACACATATTCCAAGAGAATTGAATCAAACAACAGATGAAATGGCTAACATGGTGCTAGATTGGCATATATCACATCAAGCTACACATACATAAACATCTCATACACCCTGTCACAACATATAGATAGAATCAACATATAGATAGAATCAACATCATCATCATCAACACACAAAACACATGTAAAACACATTTGGATCTCAACAACATGTATACTCATATATATATATGGGCCCATCAGGCCATCTGAATGTTTACATACAAAAAATATACATCGGCCTGCAGGCCAGTGCCACATATCAGTACAAAAATCAGCTCACCAGCCTATATCATCAAAAAATGTCTACATACATAGATTAGGGTGCCTCTATCGCACCCCCCGCTGCTCCTCCCTTAGGAGGAGGTGGTGGCCCACCCCCACCAGCCCCAGGCGGTGGTGGTGGAACATCCACAGGACCCCCCTTCCCAGGCGGCAGGCATCCACTAGTCATCGCGGCGAGCACTACTGCTCGTCTCACTAGGCCCCGCCATGGTGGCGGTAACCCTATACATTGTTCCAGGAACCCCTCTTCTTGGATACGGATCCACATGCCCTTAGGAACATCCTGCAACACTGTCTCAAAACGGTAGCGTATATCATCCAAATCGACTCCGGCTGTCGTCGGAGGAGCGTGTGATGGCCCCGCACCAGGGTCATCAAATCGACGCCTCCTCGCCGGTCTCTCGGGCTCTGCTGGTGCCCCCGCGGCCTCATCCCGTCTCCGCCTCCCTCCACGTGGAGGTCTCTCTGGCTCTCTCTGAGCCGATACTCTGTACAACTCCACCTCGCGCCCGCGAGGTGCCTAATCTGCACATGCACAAAACAAGCAACAACAGATCGTATCAGTGTCTATACATCATACATATAAACTGGTATATCACAATCATAGCATAAATCAAGACATACAAATACACAACATACCTCGGTGGTCAAACACCTCCCCAGGAGGCAACACCATGTCCGGGTCCCCCCGAAAATCCACCCCAGCATAGGGGTACTGCAATATGACCTACGACATCTGCCGCCATATCTGCACCGCCTGTGCAGTAAAATAATGTCTGCCTTTGCCACCACCATGGTGAACCAAAATCATGGACCACCACCTCAATCGAGGCTCTCACGCCCTAGGCGCCTCCAGAAGAACCCGCGGGCACAGCATCGACACCCTCTCCAAAAAATAGGCTACCAGGATGGAGCCAAAAGAAAACTCCCCGGTGCCTGTGGACCGACAACGGTCCAGCTGCGCGATCATCCGCGCATGCAGGGTCAGACCCCAGGAAAACCGCTCACGGCCTGCCACCACCCTCTCCATCAAGAACAACTCACCACCACTGATCCGATGGGTCGCCAGTGACCCGTACACTCGAATAATCATTGCTGCTATGCAACGATGCAGCAGGGCATCTATCCCACTGATACTCACTATCATCCCAGCCATGTAGTTCTCTCCTGAGCAATATCGTTTGGTGATAGTATGCAGATGAGTATCCCTCGGCAACACAGGCTCTGTCGGCAATGGTGTTCCCTGGAAGGGGAGCCCAGTCAAAAAGTATATATCCTCCACCAGAGTGAAGGGGATTTGCTCTCCTCGCACGAGGAAGCAATGATGATCTAGGCTCCACATCTGGAGCAGGAACTAGAGTAAATACTCCTATGCCCATATCAACGGGCACTCAAAGAACTTTAGCAACCCACTGGTTGCTAAAGCCGCTCGAACTGCAGGAGGTGCATTGGCCACAGCATCCCGCAACTGTGACGAGTCTCTCTCACGCCACCGCACATCCATGATCACTGCTCACCACCTGCACACAACCTAGAGTACTATATTAGATTATGCAACCATCCAATACATCAAAAAGGCTAATTTTTCACCCTAAAACCTTGCCTTAAAGGCGCGATTTTACCACCCACAGGCATGCACGCATGCGCACCTGTTCACTATACAGGCGCGCACGCATGCGCGCCTGTTTTTCCCACTGGCACGCTCTTGAGCGTGCCTGTTCACAATACAGGCGCGCGCTAGGGTGCACCTGTCACACCCACAGGCACGCTCTAGAGCGTGCCTGTTCACCCCAGAGTCGCGCACTCATGCGCGCCTGTCTACCTCACAGGCGCGCCCCTAAGGCGCGCCTGAAATTCCTTCTCCCATGCACGAATGCGCGCTTATTCAGTGTACAGGTGTGCACGCATGCACACCTTACACTAAGTTTCCCGCGCATGTGGGCCCACATTCTACCAAAAACCCCTTTAAACCCCTGTACGACCCCCCCGTACCTACCCTGCCAAAAAATTGGAAACTTATTTCTATGCAGGATGATTAGACCACTAACCTGAAGCTCGCACACCGTCGATCAGGTACCTCGTACTCCCAGAATCATTCAATCTCCTCTGAATCTGCTCGAAAACTCACTGTAGCAGCAGGTACAAATGAGGTGGCAATGTGGGCCCTACAACTATATATAGGCCTTTTTCCAAACTTCCACTCACCATTCCGGGAGCCCACGACGTCCATTTTTCCAACCATCTTCAGCCACGGGATCAACATCCTGCCACCTCCATCATGGCTGTCCCTGGGCCACTTTTCATCCAGAGCCCCCGGGGTGCCTTTTTTTCATATCATGGCCAATTACGCACGCGCATTGTCACATTTATCTAATACATGTTCATGTTTTTTATTCTCTTCAGATATTGTTCACTTTGGGTATTTGGTTGTTCTGTGTGCAGGTACTTGATCATCATCTCTCAACCTCATTCCTTCAGGTATGTACTCAGAACTGGCATGTAGTCTCTCCTGCTGTATTGCATTTACATTTCCAGTCATACCCTCTTATATTGGCCTTTAGGATACCCATTTCCGGCTCTACAGTACTCACACCTCCATTTGCATTTTTGGTACTGGTACCCGGTAGTTTTCTTACCCACATGAGTTGTCTCATTCATAACACCTTTTTGCACTTTTGACACTCATGTTGTTCTTCATTACCTGTTAGGGATGGGAGTCCTAGTAGTCTTTCATCATGTTTCGAATTAACCACATATTTCTTCTCCTCATTTTGCTAGCTTCCCATATGGACTCCCAGCACATCGCTTTATGGTTATGTTCTTTTTTACCTGCACCTCTGCAAGATCATGAACCCACTATTTCATCCACCATCAGTTTGCCCATCTGCGAAACTATTTTCATTTCACCTACCTCATATAGAAACTCACCAATGGGGCCCCCACCCTTCATTAGTTTTCCCAGAAATTTCTGCCCTCCCTGGGGCACTCATTTCACACTGGGGCACCCGTTTCTGTATTTTGTACATCTTTCCCACATTTATTCATTATTCCTTGTACAAACGCCTTTATTTTCTGTTATTTACTTTTTTCATCACCGTTGGCGACCTGCTTTCCTTTTGGCCACATGCAACCCATGTCACCTTTGGTTGGAGCATTACTTCTCATTTACCCTGCCGACATCGTCTATATCTTCAGAGTACTACCCCGGTCACTTACCTTTATCCTCTGCATTTTTTCACCTTGTCCCGCCTCTAGCACAACTTATCCCTGCTCTTGTTGTCCCTCAGACACTTGATCTTGTCACACGGTTGCAGCCATGCCTTATATCATGCACCCTCCAACCAAGGGCAGTCTGGAGTCTTCCCACTTCTAGACTTCGTCCATGTACCTCTGCCACTTCCTCACCACAGTAGATTCCGTGAAGCCCTTTGCTTCTGGGAGTCACATCCCCCTTTTTTGTTGACATCAACACAATTTTCCAGAAGGGAGACAGTATCTTGATTCTCATTTCCCATTTAATGAGAGATCTCGGATGACACAGGGGGAAACACCATTGCTCCCTGATGTCGTTGACCCCCATAACATTCGACGCCAAAACTTTCTCATGTTGCTGTGGATCTTACTTGGCGACTATTGCAGTTTTTATCATTTGCCAAAGACCTCTGAACTTGGTAGGGCCACCAATTCCCACATCACTATCGTTGTTTATTTCCGCGACTATTACCTATGGTTCAGAGTATGTTCCTTTGCAGAATTGTCTTCTGCCTTTCTCATTCTTCCCCCGCGGGCGCTGCAGTTGTCTACATCAACATTTCCGTCATATTTTTTCAGAGTTACATCATACGAGCATGGGGAATGCCCGCCTCGTTTGTACACAGTTGTATATTGTTATGCACCTTTTGGAAGGTCAGGTTCTACAGGTTCCTTTCTTCTCCAAAGGATTGCTCTACACGGTCCCACTCTTGCTCTCCCTTACAACACCATTCTCAGTAAAAGAAACATTGATGGATTTCGGCT
>JZKD02S0110809.1:0-12998 GCA_000966675.3 Picea glauca | reverse complement strand
CAGGGGGCATCTGTTATCACTGAAATTTTGTCCGCACATGGCGACAAGAACTCTGCATCGTCAAAACAGAACTGCAGTCATTCATGACACATGATTAATTCCATAGCATTGCAAAAAGGGTCAAAAGCTATACAAAATGACCAAAAAATTGAAGGGCGCTTTACAGAACCTGGGTGCACACGCATATGTGCGTAACAAAAATGTATAATGCATGCATCATCGCTCGATGTGCGGATATTGGGCGAAAAACCCGCGCGCCTACTAAACAGCGCATTTATTGAAATTGGTCGGCCTCCCAACCACTAATGGATCAGCTCCCAAGTCGATTTGACACCAAATCCGAGCTCAATCCTCATGGTGGGCTGGTCAAAGACCTAATTGAGCCCTAAAGAGCCCCTTTTCACATTCCAAATAGGTTACATAATAACCCAATGCTAGGCTATACAAATCCATGAATAACCACCATTTTCTCAAGGAATTCTATGCATTGTTATGCTGCCAAGATTGTTAAGGACTCATTCTTTAACAAGAACACATAAGCATCATTTCACAAGAGCTATCCACCCCTCTCTTGAGTGGATAAGCTTGGAGTTATTTCACCCACATTTTCATCTTTTCATTGTAAGGAGAGAAATCTAGTGAGGGCCTCAAGAGCCTTCCATTGGAGAAAGAAGGGACCGAAGTCCCCTTTCTCCATTCTGCCTTTGGATTTCATCAATAGATCAGCTTATACATTGGTGATATTGGTCCATTTGTATTTATTTTTCATTTGTTTTATATGCTCTTAGTTTTAATTAGTTTTAGTTTAATTCTTGTTTATTGTTTTGTTTTGTTTTCCCTAACCCTTTCGTTTTATAGCTGTCATGCCTAGCAGAGCCCAACTGGGCATGTAAGCACTCTTAATTTTCTCACCTAGTGACGAATTGGGTGCAAACAACAAACTCTCCATATGTTTGGAAGGATAACCAAACGGTGGAGGACACAAATCTATATAGCGAGAAAAACTTCCTAAGGTGATACTACATCCCATAGTCTGATGAACAAATGGAAAGATGTTCTTTATCCAAGGGAGTCTCATTATGTTGCCAATAGAGAAAATACTTTTCCCTTCCTCTTTTTGGGGTATATTTGATTTTTTTGTTCTTTTCAATAATTGTGGAAAAAAAATAAAGGAATATTATGTTACAAAGGAGGAATGAGTGTTGCAAACATACAAGCTTGAGGCACAAGGACAAGACTGATGTTCTAGTAGAACGACACTCGGGAAAAATCCTCCGAAGGCCAAAGTTGTTAAGATGTAGAAGCAAACTGTTACAGGGTTGGCATATGCAAATGCAGTTGATAAAACACACAATGGTAACGTCCTTCGATGTAAGTTTAACGAGCCCCGAGAAGGTAAGCTCAGTGGTTTTTCATATTTAGAGAGTCTAAAAAAACACAAAAGGAGACTCCATTGCGGTACCTTTTTCGAAGATAGTCTATTCAGTTCGAAAAAGGTAAACTAGCACCGATTAGACATCGATTCAAAACCATTTTAATGAGTGTGACAAGGACAAGATCACTTGGAAATTTTTCCATTTTTTAGGAGTCTGAAAAAAGCTTAACTATGGACTCCATTAGGAATGTTCTTCTGGACCAATTTAACGAGTGTGAAAGAATAAGGTCACTCGACAATCTTTTCAATTTTAGAGAGTTTGAAAAGAGCTTAACTATGGACTCCGTGGGGGTTCCTTTTTCATAAGTTTAGTCCCTCAGGCCCGAAAAAGGGATAAAATTATACCTGAGAGTACTCTTCTAAAGAACAAAAGTTCCATAGAGTATACCTTTGTTCGTATAGTTGACCATCCAGATCGAAAAAGGGGTAAACTACCGTCGAACAGACATGACTTCAAATTTCAGTTTAACGAGCATGAAAGGCCACAAGATCACTCGACAATCTTTTCATGTTTAGAGGGTCTGAAAATGGATTAAAAGAAGACCCGTAATGGTTACTTTTCTCAGTTAATCTAGACGAGATCGAAAAGCATAAATACAGTTTCACCGGATGTTTCTTTTGGATCTCAAAGTGAGCTTGAAAAACAACAAAGTTAGCTCATGATAGACTCTTTGTGGGTTGATGCCTGGCATCTCCTCGGGGGAGTTGTATGCTCTGAAAAAAACATTGTCTATGATGCCAGGGTTTCGAAAGATGTTGATTGGTATAGTTTCAACGACAATTTCTATATTTCCCTCAGCATAAATTTCATGTGTAGCTAAGAGATTAATAGGACACGAATGATCTCTCGTCATGGTCACGGTGAATTCTCCTACTTTGATTCGGCTTAACTCTAGGAGAAAATATGATTTGTGATGAAGATCTTCCCAAGGTTTGTCCGGACTAGTCATTGCTTTGATTACTGCTTCATCAGAAGGAAAAACTAAGTCTAACGAATCAATGTTAGCGAGAGAACCCTGAGCCCAAATAGGCTCTAGAAGTGGATCTAACTCTTGTGCAGGAGTCAGATCAAGGTTAGTTGAAGCTTGTTGGGATAAAGAGTACACTACTTCAACGACAGACAAGGGCATGGACATGCCTAGGTTCCCTGTCTCATCCATCGTGGCTGATGGGGAAGGAAGTATCCATGGATCCTTGAAGTAAGTCGTGCGAAATGAGGAAACTTGAAAAATTTCAACCTTATGGTGATTGGATATAAATTTGATATCGCCGTGAGGAGGTGGGTAATCGAAGGTACCCATCAAGGATGGGAAAAAACCAATTCCTACATTGACGACACTTGGTTGAGGATTATCAATCATTGGGACCATGGATGCCCCCAAAGCTAGGTCAGGTCTGGAGAAAGACAATTTATCGATGGTCACTATCCAACCCTCATGTGGAAACAACAAGACCAAGAAAAATGTAGCAACCACAACTTGCATAGAATAATTCTAACTCCATCCTAACAAGAGGTCATAGTCGAGAGGAGCATCGACTACCTCTACCTAGACACACACGGTCTTCCCTCCTAACTGGACAGGGAAAGAAGGAATGATACCATGTGGTCAGAACGACCGACCATCGAAATCAGTGAGGAGATTAGGTGATGGAGACAAAACATTCTGGACAATGGCCTTCCAACATGCCAATGACATAACACATGTCGAGGCACCCTCATCGACCACCGTGTGAAAAATATTCCAAGTAAAATTTTTAATGGGATAAGCCACTACTATCTGAAATGCTATGTGGTAAGGAAAATGAGGTTTTAAGTCAATTGTATCTAACATGATGGTACCCGGATTACAAGTCTCAGTAGAGCCCAAAGCGATTAACAAGGATTTCCTCTGAGCAGGGCAGCTTTGGAGGACCTCCAAAGAAGACATCGCAAAAGGGGTTTGTGATAAATCTTCCACCACAGAGTAGTTTTGGGCAGCCCTTGCGTTTGGGTTATGAGAAGCTTTTTTAAATGCACCTTTTGGAATGTGTTTCATCGTTTCTCCCAACATCTTCTCAATCTGTAGAGGAAGATATGGGATATCATCTTCTTTACCCTTCTCAAAAGTCCTTGGATTACTATAATCGTGTGCTCTAGTCGATATGAAAGCATCACCCCTAACCATATATACATTTTTGGATGCGGGGTTGTTCAGTGGTGGGCAGGTTTCTTGGTTACCCCCTTCCGTGCTTGCAGAGGCTTTAGCTAGTTTTTTCCCATGTTGAAATGGATTAGTCAACACTACCTATTGTTGCTGTGTGAAAAACTTCTGGGCCTCTGCAAGTCGAGGACATAGATGGGTTGGGTGGTCTTTCATGCACAAGTTGCATGGATACCTCACCTTTCATTTTTCAGTGTTGTCCCTGCCAGCATTATCATTGGGTTTTTTGTCCCCCTTACCCTTATTTCATTGTTTTTTCTTCCCTTTAGGATATTGGGTGGCCTTTGGGTTAGTCGACTGCATTATGTGTACTTCCGACATTTTGGTAGGGGGAGCAGCCAAAGAAGTAGTTTGTTTGGCCGTTGTGTGTTGTATAGATAACTGCTGCAACTACTTCGTTAATTTCTCAACGAGATTTGTTTGTGCTGAAACAAAAATACCATCGACATGTGGTCCAACTCTCTGTCTAGTTTTATCCAGTATTGAACGTGGTGCATATGGAAAGATGTTGTATAATAAACTGGAATGAGAATAGATGAGCTCAAACTTTTGAGCCCTCATGATGGAATCTTCTTTGGAGAAAACTCTAGATGTCACAACGTCTTTAGATAACTACGGGACCAAAGACTTAAGGAACCACTCAAGCAGGAATGCTGGTGGGACTGGTACTTTGATTAAACTCTTCCGACATCTCCATTCTCGGATGTGATCAGAGATATGGTATGCTATTGTCTATTCAAAATTAATGAGCAGATCTGTGCCAGTGTCGTATCTCACAGGTAACTGGAAATGGTTCAGGAAAGCCATCGCCAGTTCATCAAAAGAAGAGTATCTTGAGCGATCGAGCTCAATGTACCATTTCGTGACACTCCTAATGAGAGTACGTTGAAACTATTACAACTGTACATAGTCATATTTCAATGAGTTAGATGAGAACCAAAGATGGAAGGTAGTCACATGATCCCTTAGATCTTCGTTAGGCTTTGCCTCGAACTTTAGAATTCCCAAAGGAAACTTCGTCGGCATAGGAGGCCAACGCGGATTGTGAAAAATAGGGTCATTCAACAACCTTGTCAAATATGGCAAGTGTAAAGTCGCCAGAAATGGTAGTTTGGGTTGTTGCTGATAACCCAGGAAAAAGGGACCTGGAGTTTGATTGGCACTAGGTTGCCAGGAAAAGTTTGGCTATTGGCCCGAATTTTGGTAGACACCATGGCCCTGGCCAGCGTAAGAATTTTTCATATGTGGATACATCATTGGATGATTTCCCAAATAGGACATAGATTGTTGGGCATGCATTGTATTTGAAGGAATTTGGGAAGGATTACCCCATGCCAGTCCCATGGGGATAGGCATAGTAGTTTGTCTGGGGTTCCATTGATTGTGGAAAGAATTACCCCAGATCGACATTCCAGATGAGGGAATGGATCCCTGCCCTGAATTCCAAGGTCCTGCTAACTTTTCCCCCTGTGCACGAATAATACCTTGCACAAGAGTAGATTGTCCAAAAATGGGGTTGCCCCCAGTCGAGAAAGAGACTAACGAGAAGGTGTTGTTACCAAATGTTCTGTTCCAAAAAAAAGGTGTCGAACCTACCAGAATACTATGCGAAGGTGGTCCTTGACTCCCCGCTCCAAATAAACTATTGTGTGTAGGTTGCCCAACAGATTGTTGATGCGAGCCACCGTGTGAAGGGGACGAAGGAGGGATATGACCTCCTCCATAAGGAAAAGCATTAAAAGGGACAGGATTGCCCCCCATGTGACCTTGCAGAGGAGCACTAGAGCTCCCTACCTCCAGACCCAAAGTCTGTAAAGTGGAGTAGGAAAGTACAGGACTTGTACCCGAACTAGGTATCCCGTATGAGAATGGAGGGCTTGTCGCACTTGGTATGAAAGAGGTTGTGGCCGCCNGCGAAGGTGGTCCTTGACTCCCCGCTCCAAATAAACTATTGTGTGTAGGTTGCCCAACAGATTGTTGATGCGAGCCACCGTGTGAAGGGGACGAAGGAGGGATATGACCTCCTCCCTAAGGAAAAGCATTAAAAGGGACAGGATTGACCCCCATGTGACCTTGCAGAGGAGCACTAGAGCCCCCTACCCACAGACCCAACGTATGTACAGTGGCTTAGGAAAGTACAGGACTTGTACCCGAACTAGGTAGCCCGTATGAGAATGGAGGGCTTGTCGCACTTGGTATGAAAGAGGTTGTGGCCGCCACCAAAGACAGAAGCAGACCACTGTGCAAAGTAGTTGTGGTCGATACCATGGTGGCTCGAACTAATAATGGTGGGTTAGGAGATGAAATTTCTCCTGTGGTGACAACCATGGTGGGAATTGAAGAATTCCTAGAAGGAGTAACAACATTTGTTTCCATTGTTGTGTGCAACACTATTTGGCACTCATGAAATTGAATTAGTACAATAAAAGGTGCTAAGAAATCAGTGGTTGGGGTTTCAACTAGGCCAAGAGCGGTTGCTTCGAGGTCCAAAATGGTTGATTCCTCCGGGAGTTTTTCAGGCATAATGGTTTGTAACCTGGTCGTTTCAAAAAACCCTTGTTGGTCTAGCTTTTTCCTTAATGGTGGTGAGGGTGGCTCCAGTGTAATCGGCGGTAGGCCAAGAAGCCTTCGTGACCGATGGAGCTCGGGATCCTCCACTGTGTGAGAATATCTAAGACACTCTAAAGGTAGTCTAAACATTCAAATGTAACACACACTAAAAAAGTCCCTAGAAGATAAGACAAACAAACACTAAATTAATTGGAAGAATAGTTACAACAACCAACACTAGAGCAACTTACTGGTGCAAGTGCAACTCGAACAAGGAAGCACCCTCCAGGTATACTCTGAAAAGCATGGCCCGATGTCTGTCCTAGGTACCACAATATACCCTTGCAGTCACCTGTGTATGTCCCTAAAAATATTGGAAACTAGGTTGCCAGCACACGAACAGTCACCAGGCGAGTACAGTCGAAAGTCGGGAAGACCACAATGAGCAGGGTATCGAGCCCAAAAACTGTCAAGGGTATCGAGAGAAAATGTTCTAGAAGACAACTGAGGACCTCAAACGGATTCGAGACCGATGAAGCCCCGTGGAAAATGCAAACGATGAAATCCCAAAACAATCCCTCTATATGTGTTCTCCACCATGATTGGTCCAGCTTTGGAGGGGTTATCTACGCTACCTTTCCGCACGCGACCTCGTGTTTATCCCCTGTGTTTGAGGGGGGAATTGGATAACTTTCATGACACTGGACTTAGACACTCCCTATATCAGAGTCCAATGTTTGATTTTAAATGACCTTGAAGAGTTTCCTCTCCAACCTAATCCAAGGCCCTAGTCCTGAACTAGTCAGTGAACCCTACAAACATAAAGGTCTAGTAGATTTTAAATTTAGCATTACTTTTATGGATTTGTCTTACGTCAAGGGGTATGAGGGTGAAACTGATGATGTGTAAAAGACGAAAGAGAAAAATGATTGAAAAAGATGGAAACAAAACTTTTATTGAATGATAAATTTCAACAACTTTTCAAAAGAAATATTTTTAATTCTTCTAATATTTTGGACATAAAACTCAAAGGATTTTCACTTGAATACGAGCTACTTATGATCTAAGTGATCTGCAAAAACTTATGAAATAAGACTTTTCCCTGGCTAATGATGCAGAAACACACTCTTCAACCAAACAAGAAAATAAAAAGAGATTTTTATTTTTATTTTAAATGCTAGTAAAGCACGAAAGGAAAAATACCGACAAGAAAAAACCAAGAAAAACAATTTTGGCCTAATCGCAGATTGCAAAGAATCATATTAAAGAAAAATCACACACTAGTAATTTTAAAAGAAAATGACTCTCATACTTGTCTAAAAACCGTGAAAATTCTTTTATTTTCTGACAACTTTTTAAATGAGAAAATGCAAGCTAAGGGTAAGATTAATCTTAAGCTACTGACTACTCAGATAGAGATTCAAACACCTGAGAGGAATAATTTTTATCAAGGGAGAGGATGGATGCCTTACCCTCAACAACAAGTATCCTGTACAAGCACACAACTGTCACTTTTACAACATGCGTATGAAAGCGCGCTGGATAGAGACATAGGGCATGTACACGCGGTCTGACCTTGTATAGGCCGTGTGTATATCTAAAATATGAAAAAAAATGAAAAAATATAAACCAAACTAGGAAGAGACCACTGATATTGATAATCAGGATCGCTTGAAGGCTTGGACACTCTTTCTAACAGAAAAACAAATAACACAAGGAAAAAAAATGATAAGGAAAAAACAATCTGAGATAGGACTATTAGCAAACAAGACTCAGACAGAATTACAGAAAACCCCCTGAGAATGTGTGATTCTGACAGGGAAGAGGATGGCTACCTCTGAATTTCTCTGAACTCTACATGCTACTGCTACTTCTACATCTAGCATTCACACGCGGGCTGTAAGAGGGTAGGGCATGGGTACACACGTGCAGACCTTGTGCAGGCTGCATGTACCTCTGTGGGTCCCGAGAAACATAATCAAGAAAAAGATAGGGAAATATGGTATGGAAAACCAGACTCCCTGCTAGCTTAGACCTTAAAAAAACTAAAAGAAAAAACAAGCAAGAAAAACTAGTCTATAAAACTACCCAAAAACTAAATAAAATTCCAGGAACCCTAGAGAGTCTCCCCAGTACAGTCGCCAATTTTGTTGTTGGGAAAATATCCCTATGGACTAGCAAATAGAGTTTATACTTTGCATGCAGATATGATCGAATATAAATTACTTTCTACCTTCATCCCTAGATTTAAATCTCCTTTTCTTAGTAAATGCATGGAAATATCAACCTACCTCGTTCCCGACGTTTGATGTCGATCCTTCGTTGTGCTTGATTACTTGTTCGCAATACTCCTTCCAAGGCTAACCTGCATCCAAGACAAGCAACAACTATGCATGCATACTACTTATATACTAATGCGTTAGAAATCCAAACATATACTAATCAAACTATAAACAGTTCATGAATTGGGATGGGAAAAGAATTTTCTTTATTACTTAGAATGAGTCAACTTACAAAAGTTGAGACCGGCCACCGCTCCTCGAACCTGATCCTGGGCTCTTCTTCTTCTGTCCTTCAATTGCTTTTCTTTGAATCTCCTTTGGCACAAGGAAATGCTAAAGGGTTGGGACAATGGGAATACGTAAATGGGCATAGTTTCTTTGCTATATTTTTTCTCTTTCCAAATGGGACCCCTACCCCTTCTTTTATAGGCTAGAAGGAGCTAGGTATTTGGATGAACCCTTGGCCATTCATGGCCAGGAGTTTCAGTTAACTCACCCATAGCTTTTTGTTCCATTGGCAACTTTCCTTTTTTCGTGCTTCTGAAGGTCCACATGAGCTATAGTGGGTCTTCTAGCGTGGACACTGTAGATCCATGTGGGCTGTAGTGGGCCAACTACGTGGACTTTTTAAAAATGGAGTTTTTAGAAGATTTGTTCAGTAGTGTTTTGGTAAAGAAGGGATATGAGATGGCTTGATGCCAGGTAAGCATGTGTGGTGCAATTTAGGGTTATAACACCAAGTATCAAACTATATTTTTTTTTTTATGTTATGCATGTAATAATTTTGGACACAAATCTATGAATTATATAGATAACAACAAGAACATAAACAACTTTGAAATTCATACCCAAAATGGCTATCTAATAAGTCCCAGTGAAACACAGAGAGAAGTTACAACATGTTTGAATCATTGAGCATTGAAGTGGAATGATACACGTGAAATAAATTTGGACACATGGCCAAAGAATGCAGACTGACAGTTCCTCCTAGAGAACCACAACATAACAACAACAATCACAGACATGAACCTTATAAGAGAACATGGATAAGAAAGAAAAATCAGTATAGCAATGAGGAATCCACACTCACTCTACAAGATAAACATAAGAAACATGGTTGGTATGTTGACAATGGCTATTCAAAACACATGACATGTGATAAAGACATGTTTCTTACATTAAGAAAGGAAAGAGATGGGACAGTTTCCTTCGAAAATGATGATTCATCTAAAATCATTGGAAAAGGCACAATAAGAATTGGAAAGAAGAATACCAAGGAAGAACATGTTCTACTAGTAGAATATATGAAACATAATATTCTAATTGTGAGTCAAATGTGTGACCTAGGTCATAAAGTTACTGGCGATTCAAAAAAGTTTGATATAAGAAAAGAAGGTTCAGGAAAACTGATTGCAATAGCTGCAAGAATTTCAAGAAACATATATGTATTAAGTGAAATTGGGAATGAAAAGTGTTCTCTAGGAAAGGAATATGAAAGTTGGCTATGGCATAAAAGAATGGATTACATACACTTTGATAACCTTGTCAAAGTCAACAAAAAGGAAGAAGTTAGATAAATTCCCCATATTACGAAACCAACCAACACTTTATGCAATCATTTTCAACAAGGAAACAAAACAAAGACCATGTTTATATCAAAGGAATATTCAACGACAAGACCACTAGAAATTGTGCATACTGATCTAATTGGACCAACCAAAAAAAAGGGTTTAAAAGGTGAGAAATACTTTACGTTATTAGTTGATGATTATACAATAATGACTGTAGTTTTATTTCTCAGGAATAAGTGAGAAGCTTTTGAAAACTTCAAGGTCTACAAGGAAATGGTTGAATATGAAATGGATTGAAAAATCAAATGTTTGAGATATGATAATGGAGGAGAGTTCACTTCAAAGTAATTTATGGACTACTGCAGTAGGAATGGAATAAAAAGTCAATTCTCCATTTCTAGGAAACCTCAACAGAATGGAGTGTTGAAAGAAAGAACATGACAATACATGAAATTGGTTAAACAATGCTAATGGATTCCAAATTGACATATATCTTTTGGACACATGCAATGCATATGACGGTTCTGATTCAAAACAATGTAATGCTTAGAAAAAACACTAAAACAACTCCCTACGAGCTATGGAAAGGAAGACCATCAAATGTGAAGCACTTAAGAGTATTTGGAAGAAAATGCTACAACAAAAGAGAAGATGACAGAATGGGAAAGTTTGACTCTCGCATGGAAAAATGAGTACTTCTTGGTTACTCAAGTACAAGGAAAGCATACAAAGTTATAATTTGAGGTTGAACAAAGTTGTGGAAAGCATCAATGTAACAATTGATGAAACAGGTGGATGAGAATTAAAGGAATAATAAAATGAATCAATGGAACAGATTTACAAAGAAGAAGCAAAAGATGAAGAAGAATTAGAAGGGGAATATGAATAGGATCAGACAAAAGTAGAAGTGCAAGTTCAACAAGTGCCTCCAAGGACACCTAGAAAATGAGTACAAAAAAATAATCCTTCAGATCAGATTATCGGAAACAATGATGTAGGATTTGAGACTAGAAGAAGAATCTATTCACCAGAACAAACACACCTACCACTCTCATATACAATTGAAACAAACAGTTTTGAAGAGGCCAGCAAGGAAGAATTTTGGAATAAGGCCATGGATAAAGAATTGAATCAAATAAAGAAGAATAACACTTGGGAATTGGTTCCAAGACCAAAGAATAAGAATGTTATTGACACAAAGTGGGTATTCAAAAATAAATTGATCTAAGATGGACAGGTTACAAGGAACAAATCTAGATTGGTATGCAAAGGATATGCATAGGTTGAAGGAATCGACTTTGAAAATACATTTTCCCTAGTTGCCAGAATGGAAGCAATCCGATTGGTTTTAGCTTATGCTTGCTCCAAGAATATTAAATTACATCATATGGACATAAAATCAACTTTTCTGAATGGAGAACTTGAAGAAGAAGTCTACATTGAACAACCAAAAGAATTTCAGTTGTCAGAGAACGCAGATCATGTGTGTAAATTTAAGAAGGCCTTGTATGGTCTAAAATAGGCTCCCAGAGCATGGTGCTCTAGACTATATAAATATCTACAACAGGTAGGGTTCAGAAAATAAAGTTCAGAAAACAACCTCTACATCAAGGTAACTAAAGATAATATTTTATTAATTGAATTTTATGTTGATGATATTATTTTTGGAAGAAATGATGTCAGGTTAAGACATAAATTTGCAAAAGATATGGATAATGAATTTGAAATGTCATTACTCGGAGAACTATCCTTCTTTATTCATCTTCAGATATGTCAAAGAAACCAAGGAATTTTTATTTCTCAAACTATGTATATCATAGAAATGCTAAAGAGATTTGGAACGAAAGATTGAAAACCATTTACCACTCTTATGAAAACCAATTGCAAGTTGAGCAAAGATGATGATTCAAAGTCTACAGACCAGAGGAAATATAGATCAATGATTGACAACTTACTATATGTGATAACATCTAGGCCATATGTAGTGTAGGAAGTTGGAAAAGTGGAAATATTTCAAGCAACACCAAAGGAAACACATGTTGTAGCAGAGAAGAGGAATTTCAGATATCTCAAAGGAACAAAAGATTTTAGATTATGGTATCCAAAAAGAAAGGATCTATAACTTATTTCCTACATAGATGTATATTGGGCAGGTTGCATTGATGACCAACGAAGAACCAATGGAGCAACATTCTACTTGGGTGAGTGTTTAGTATCATGGATAAGCAAGAAACAATAATCAATATCCTTATATACAGTCGAGGAAGAGTATCTTGCAACAACAACATGTTGTACATAGGTTCTATGGATGAAACAACTTTGATAGATATACAGGTTGAGTATGATGATCCCATTCCAATATATTATGATAATAAAAGTGCCATCAGTGTCTCAAAGAACCTGATGATGCACTCCAAGACGAAGAACATTCCAATAAAGTATCACATTCTACGGGAACGAGTTGTAAAGAAGAACATCATAGTTGAATATGTGGGCACAAAAGAACAAGTGGAAGACATATTTACAAAACCACTTCAATGGGAAGCCTTTGAGCATCTTCACCGGAGACTCAGAGTAATTTCTACTCCAAAATGAATTCTTTTGAATGATCATCTTATATGTCTTAGATTTATAGAAGGAAGCACCATAAATAGGACAGTTCATGTCAGGAGATCAGTTTCAAGAAGATTTCAGTCATGGGAAGTATCCCCAAGGACAGTTCAGTTAGTGGGAGAATCCCCAGATGGAAAGATACCTTTTCCATTGATGAAAAAGGGGGAGAGATTTATCAGATGCAGAGCACGGAGGCATGTTTCTAGGAGGAGCGATGGTCATAGGGGGAGCATGAGTTGTTAGGATATTTAGACACTTAGGAGTTAGTTAAGATCTACTTGGTCTAATATGTCGTTAGGTAAAAGTGTGTTTCTTTAGTATGCATTAGTATGCATTTGTAGTTAGG
>JZKD02S0110710.1:4771-17959 GCA_000966675.3 Picea glauca | reverse complement strand
TTTGCTGAATTATTTTATTATATGATGGCTAAGTGAAATGAAATGATTTGTAGAATGAACCTTGGGATTTGATTATGTTATGAAATAAAGTAATAAGTCTAGTGGATGATTAACTGCTTAAGTACAGTTTGAGAGGGTTTACCAAAATAGAGATTGAAGTTGCTATGTATTATATGTTATAATAACAGTCATATTTATTTAACACATTTAATGATGAAACCATGGTGTATGGGTTATGGTAGGTATCTTGTAAATATGCGTACATAAGAAATAATCATAATTTCAGCTCTATTTAAATTTCCTATCAAACATGTGAAGTATCTACACATAGATATTCAATTTCTTTTCCAAGTAATAGTAAACTATACAAATGTAAATGTGATTTTGAAGTAAACTTGATATATATATAGAGAGAGAGAGAGAAATGGATATAGGGTAAATACGCATAACTATTTTGATAGTTAAGTATACCAAACATAATAAATGTCAAACGAAAACTTAAAAGAATTATCCATATATGCATAGATAGATATATAAATATGTGTATATCTAGGCTTGTTGTAACAAATGTTGCATAACTATTTCCACATTTAACTACTCATACATTATGAGAGTTTGGACACATGAGGAATGGAGAAAACATTTTATTATTATAACTATTCTAATTGTATAGAATTGTACAGTCCATAAATTCGTACAACAACTCAGAGCGGATGACTTGGGCTATGATTGACTTAGCATTTTAATTGATAATGGAATTTCCCCCATAGCCTTAAACTTGATGTTGATTCATTCCCTTAGCTTTCAATTTCCTTCATGCTGTGACCATCCTATGGTTTTATTTCTTTGTGATGAGTTTGCACTATTTATTCGCCTTCATCCCTATCTCATCAGTCCACGCCTGAGCAGTCAGTCAGGAGTCGGATCAACGGTTGCCACTTCGATTTTAATAGAACTAGAGATCTAAACGCCCTTCTTTTTTGTGCGTGGATGATGAGAAAAGAATGTTTATGACCATTCATCTAACCCTATTGATTGTTCCTGGTCGAGTTATTGTATTGCGCCCTCTTGTGATTGATATGACCTCCATTTTGTTGGCATGATCTCTGCGGTTTTTTTTAATAAATCGAATTCTTTGTTTTCTTGGAATGGTCATCTCTGAAATTGTTGGCACGATTTTCTCTTCATTTTCAAAATACTTAAAACCTGGTGTAATCTCTATGACTAATGTGATTTCCTCTACGGTTTCTTATGTATTACCGAGTGACTAAACATTTATGGAGTTGTCCATTTAAGAGATTGTTGTGTTTCTCATTTTATTCAATGATTTGTTGTGTGTCCAATTCTTTTTTTAGCGATTGTTATATATATACTCGCCTGCTTACTTGTTAGATAAAGTCAGTGTTATAACTTGTGATCGAATGATTTAGTTGATCTTGAATATAATGTTTTTTTCAATTTTATTTTGAAAATCATTGTTAGACTGTACCCTTCGAGAACTAAGAGTCCCATGACTGAAAATGGAACATTTGCCTACTTTTTGTGCCTTGGTCTGCAAATTTTTTTTTCTTAGTGATACTACCTGAAGGGTGAATGCATTCCTACATTGAATATTTTTTGTTGCGTGTGATTTGGCCATTATAAAGTGATGCAAGAGCATATAATTAATTTCAAAGATTATCATTGGTTGTTGGAAGTCAAGTCAATTCTTACTAAAAAGAGTGGGTTCTCTTAAATCCGTTTTATTGTATTTAGAAAAGGTTGAATAAATTTGTTAAATCACTAGAATCCTAAATTTGTAACAACTACTAGGATTTAATAAGGATTATAGCATGAAGAATAGGATCTATATTAACTAGATGACTCGATCCAAATTTAGTCGATCTGAGAAACCAAATCTTGTGTGAAGAAACCCTTGTTTTCAAATTATTTACTGTGCATAATCAAGTAAAGGAATTTTATCGAACTTGTTATAGGATAAATTCGTAAGTGCAGACACAAACCGATCTCCCTAGATCCACTTGGATCTAGAACAAATCAAGACAGAATAATACTCTTTCCCTAGATTTAGACTATTGAATGAATTAGGAAGTGATAATCATGGACATACCTTTTGATCGCTTCCTTTAGTATTTGTTTTACCATCTTCACTCCAATGCTCTTGTGCAGTTAAGACCAGGACAACTCAAACCAATTGAAGTGAAAACAACTTAATATATTCAACAGTTAATCTATGCATATGATCAAGGAATTATGCAATAAAGTAGACTTAGCTTTATGGGAAAATGACATATTATTGTATCATATTGATAGAAAGCAAAGATTACAACCTGAGCCTTGATGTTGCAAACCTCCTTTCGATGGTCGTTGGCTCTAACACACACACTTGCTCACTTGTATGAAGAAGATCAACTACCTTTGATAAACTTGCTGGAGTTCTCTAGCTGCTGTAGCATCAGTCCTTCACACAATCTTTCACAAATTCTCCAATGTCTTCTTAACCTTGTTTTATTCTAACCTTTTCCATGAGAATCTTCTCAATATATAGGAGAGAATGAATTAGTTACTTAGATAATAATGATCCCAAAATATCAGGAAAGACAGTACTTAGATAACCATTCGAATGTCATCTCATCCTTCTAGAAGATTCCCTTCTAGAAGCTTTGAGAATTCATCCTTTTTACATTCTTTAGAAAGTGTTTTCACCCTAACAGTTAGACACAGTACGAAATTCTCGCACCTTGGCTTAAGGCAACCTGTGAGAATCATGCATTCTCGCAGGAAAATGTATTGGTAGATTGCAAACCTTCCTTAAAAATGTGATTTCTGGAGATAGATGAAGGTAACTTTTCTCAGGAAAAATTCTAATGAAGAGCCTGAGTATACCATTTTCAATACATCATAATGATGACCAAAATCATGGGTAATAGAATGCCCCCCAAATTGTGAGATTGGAACCAGTGATAGTCGATAGACTTTGTAAGCTGCATGTGTGTGTCGAGAACGAGGAGCACATCTAATCGGAAACCTATGAACAATTAAGCATTAGCAGAGTATCATATAGATCAATTATGAGGTAGGCATTCCCATACTCAGATCACAGACTGATGTCATTGTAGGCATAGGTCATGGCCACCAATCATACATTATGGATCCACGCCGTCAGAATATAACATAGCGACCTGAATACACTGTGGATCTATGCGAGTAAATTCAAATCAAGACGAAATAGCCACAAAACATACACAGTGGATCTATGTGTCACAAAATATACATACTCCATTGCAACCTGGATCGCAAAGATTATATCCAGGGTCTTCAATCTCGTCACCCAAATTATGAATCTAACCATGTGATTACATGTGTTGAAGTCGAACATGGTAGAAACCACTTGATTATCAGTCATTGATGAAACCGTTAACAAGTGCGATGGAAATCACCATTGATGTCAATGACTCCCAATGTACCATAGTAAAATCCATCGACTGTGAATAAGTGAATTGGTGTCGAACATCCGATGGAATCTTTCGATCAAAGGTCAATGATGAAAACCCATTGTCGAAAGCGAGGAAACTTGCCATTGAGGCATGCAAGCTCCAAGGTACTAAATAATTTCTAAGTCTTGATTTCGGATAATGATATGAAGTCGACGGAACAAAACTCATCAGAGTAGGGCCTTGATGTATCCCCCATGAGTGACACGAAATTAGTAACAGAGTTTGAAGGTGAAACAGAGCATTTTGCAAATTGGACTAGACACGGGGAAGGCCGACTCGAAGAGAATGGATAACTGCAGATGGTCGACTCAATATAGGTTTCAGATGGACTTCTCTTGAACATATGAATGACACGACCAATGATTTGGTAGCATTGACTCAAAGACGACACAGGAAATGACCTTGTAGAAAATTGAATGAGAGACAAATGGATTTCCAAAGGCGGATTCAAATGATGAATAAGGGGTGTCATGTTCAAGAGCAACACTTACTGCCAATCAATACAAAGGTGAAACATATCTCTTTCCCAAATTTTCCCCCACCATTTCTGGCAAGTACCTCTTTATTTTTACACAAGCTTGAAGAGGATCACATATGCTTGTTGATATAAGCTCATCCTTCAAACGAGTCCCTCAGAGTATTTTTAACAAACCCTAAGGAGTGGTTCGGTCCCATCACGGGTCTGTCAATGTTTGTTTAATGAGTCTAGAGATAGTAAACTCGAAGGTTTTTCAAGATTATAGAGTTTGGAAAAACACTTAAAAGCGAACTCTCTCAGATCCTTTTTCGTAAAATAGTCTGGATAAGACTGAAAAAGAGATAAATTATCGTTCACCAGACGTGTACTTCAAATACTTTAGCAAGCATGAAAATAGCAAGGTCGCTCGATGATCTTTTCATATTTAGAGAGTCTGAAAAGAGCTTAAAGAGGACTCCAGAGGGGATCTTTTTTCGTATAACCTTGCTGAGCCCAAAAAAATGATAAAACTATGCTCGATCACGTTCTCTTATATTTACGAGCGTAAGAACGGACAAAAATGATGCTCGAGGTTTTATGTAAAAACCCTAAAAACAATAAAAAACACTCAATAACGAAGAAAATTATGTCCATACCCTTGTGTTTAGTTATCATCGTCATCACACCTGTAAGTCATTACACTCACCTTGATATTAGTGATTAGGTTTAAACAATAGATAACTATAAAAACCCAAAAATGACATAGTAAAAAATAACTTAAATGAGTAAATAACCATGTTTACCATGTCATTTCACATTTTCACTATTGAGTTCCAAAACCCCCATTTTACCCTCGAATTTGGTGTTGATTTACGAGAGCTACGAGAGATCATTTGATGAGCCATTTGCAGCATTGAGGTAAGCCATTCATTGTTGACATCTTCAAGGTTTAAATTTTTAATTTCATTGGTTATTTTCTTAGTTTCAAGTTGGTTTTTGAACCCTATACGGGACCTGCGAGAATGATGCGTTCTTGCAGGCAACCCATACGGGACCTGCGAGAATGATGCGTTCTTGTAGGCAACCCATACGAGACCTGCGAGAATGATGCAATCTCGTCGGTGAGCCTTGAGCGACCTGCGAGGTGTTCACATTCTGTAAAAGAGGCGCCTGCGAGAACCGCAATATCAAATTTTTTTTTAAATATTGAGCCAATGAAAAAGATCTATATCATGAATACAATCATTAATCCTCCTTTTATGTATCTTGTGCAGGTAAATAGCCACAAACATGGTGCTTGAGTGGCGATAATGAGAACATGAAGAGGATAACGAAAATTCCAAGAATCATCCGCCCACTATAGCTGCATTGAGAGATTGTGGTCTCTTAAAATACTTTCGCATTCCAGGCATGAGGGCCCAGGTCAACAAGTATCTAGTTCGTATGTTGGACCCAGATCAACAAGTTTTCATTGTAGGAGCTCATACTTTGTCCATAGACATCGAGGACATCTACTTTTTGAAAAGATTATCCAAGCGTGGGTATTATGTCATTCTGACCGGCAGTAGAGGTGGTGGCCTCAAGATGAGTGAATATTGCAATCAATACTATGTACGAGAGCTTGAGAGGAAAAAGAGAAAAGTTTCTATCTAGGGGGTACAAGACTTGACCCTCCGCACTATCTTCTTTAGTATCGCTCGGATGGTGGGGAGTTCTGCTCCTCATATGGCATTGCAGAGCTACTTCCAGTACAACATCGAGTGTACTGAGCCTCGTGTATTCAACTGGGCCGATCCTGTGCTTCGCAGTGTCAAAATGCAATTAACTAAATGCAGGCGAGGTGAATTAAAACAATTTGGATATGGCTCTTTACTAGTGTCCTTCTTCCTTGAGAGGGTCCCTGTATTTAGACTACAGGATGAGTGGAACCTACCGGTTCCTAGGGATCCAAGGATGTTGAGGTGGTGTCGTCTCATGGCCCGACATGTGGCACGACCAATTTTCAAGTATGACGATATTTTCTTTGACTAGCTCCGTAACCAGATGCTGATGGTCGATGACTACGCCTATGCTGGGTTGGATTTCCAAGGAGATCCGGATCTAGCACTGCCTGAGGACGCTCAGTGGGGAGACCTCAGTAAGTACATGCATTTTCTCTTTTTAAATGTTTTTGTGAATTTTAATTATATTCAAATGTTTTTTTTTTATATTTCTTATCCAAAGACTAATACAAAAAAGTTTGTTGATAGCACAGATGTTGGAATGTATAGACCTGCTGGCAGTTCTCCTATTCAGAGGCAAGGAGAGGCAGCAGCAGCAGTACCACAGTATGCTGAAGATTACCAGATAGTGGAACATAATTTGGAGGGTCTGACAGCAGACATTCCAGATATAACTCTGGAAGAGATTCCACGACGCGATCAATGTTACACTGTTGGGGTATCAGAAGCTATGGGTCGAGTTCTCCATAGGGTTTCTAGGGAAGTAGTGTGTTACCATGAACGTCATCCATGACGTCACTTTGTAGAATCTATAAGCTTCAATTTTTTATATTTTGGTCTTCAGACAAACTTTTTGTAAAAAACAAACTCTTTTGATCGTTATATATATAGATCATTTCTACCGGTTTACTTTATATTGTGTGAATTTTAATGTGTTTGATTTATAAATTATTCAAATGTGTGTCTAATACATAATTAGCCAATGCATATGTTAATGTATTAAGACGTCTAGGAATATGATGATATTCAATATGATTGAAATAACGTTCCAAGAGGCGAATTCGCAAATACACCCTTAACAAAGTAGGACTTCGAATAGAATAGATATTACTTAGCTATAGTACTATAAGCCGTGAGTCGAGTCGCACAACCAAATGACGAATTCCAAGTGAGATAACATCAACTAATAACTCAATCACGATGCTATACTCTGCAATATTGTTGGTTGCATGACCAAGACATATACCTCGTAAAGATACAAGTTCGTTTGTTGGGGCATAGATTTCCCACGCAGGAGAAGCTAGGTTTTGAGTACTACGGCTAGCACCATCAGCGAAGCCAATATAGGGTAGCGAAGACTCCGACATCTGGAAATCAAAAACAACGTCACATAAGGGCAGAGACCAGATAACGTCAAAAGAAAACTAAAGTAACACACACAAAGTATGATACATAAAATACAAGTATTTGTGCACAAATGACTTATGCATAATACTTCTTCAAGTACAACCCATTCATGGGTTCACTCAGAGGGATACCATCGTAATCAACCAGCTCATATGATCATTTTTCCAAAACTCGGTGAACAATATAAGGTCCTCGCCACATTGGCTCGAACTTCCCATCTCCTAAGACATATCAATCATGTTCATAAAGAAGAACAAGATCTCCTTCAGAGAAAACGCGAGGCTTGACATGCTTGTCATACTGCGCCTTGACATGTTTCTTCTGGGCTTCTATTATAATAGTGGCATCACGTCGAGTTTTATCTAATCGTATTAGATACAATAGACGTTCTTCTTCAGCAGAAGTATTTGGTAAGAGTTTGACAACTAGCTTTAGAGAAGGTATCTCGCATTCTATTGGAAGAATAGATTCCACACCATAGACCAATTGAAAAGGTGTAAACCCCGTAGCGGATTTGACAGATGTCTTATATGCCCACAATGTCAAAAACAACATCATGTGCCAGCTTGTTTTATGAATTCCTATCATCCGTCGAAGCATAGTTATAATAAATTTGTTTATGGCTTCGACCTGGCCATTAGCTTGTGGATAATAGGGCGTTGAGTTCTCATGACGAAGACCCAACTTTTTTGTAAGTTCAGACAACATAAATTCCTAAAGTGACTACCGTGATCAATGACGATAGCTTGAGGAACACCAAAATGAGCTATGACATGGTTAAAAAGAAACAATGTTGCATTTTTTCCAGTATTATCGAATGTTGGCATCACCTCGGCCCATTTTGTAAAGTAATCAACAACTACAATGATGTAACCATGCCCCCCGGCCGAGTGAGGGTGACATGTCATGAAATCGATGCCCCATTTTGAAAAGGGACCAATTGAGACCACAGGATGAAGAGGAGTAGGATGCAACCGAATTTTTTGATTGTAGGTCTGGCAGGCATGGCATTTTTGAACGACAGTAATGTAGTCATTGAACAAGGAAGGCCAAAATTATCCTGTGCGTAAGATCTTCTGGGTAGTAGCATACCTAGACATATGACCACCATATGCTCCGGAATGGCAGTCATTCAAATCTTTCTCGGCTTCATCAAACGTGAGACAACATCGAAAAAAAGATTCAATTCCCCGACGCTAAAGAGTATCCCCGAGGATGATGTATTGATGTGCCTGATAATGGATGCGACGTCATTCGGAACTAGACAAAGAATACCAGAAAGTCTGGGTTTGGAGATATATAATGATATCCCCATACCAAATATGGTCAGTGCTAATAAGGAAAAGTGATTCATCGGGTAATGAATCTACTGCTACATTTTTCGTGGCAGAGTGAGGAAAATCACATATCAAGTCAGCGAAAACTAAGGATTTATTAGACGTGGCGCGATCAAATTCCAAGTCAAACTCTTGGAGTATGACAATCCACTTGGAGTATTTCCCCCCCAGCAATTGACATGTCAAAATATGTTGCATGGGGTTGCAATGAGAAATCACCATAGTTTTCCTCGAGAGGATATAATGCCGAAAACGTTGAACCGCTTGAACGACAACCAAGGCCAGTTTTTCAACATGTTGATACTTGATCTCCGTGGATGTGAGACTTCGAATCAAGTAATAAATAATGTGTTCATCATGCACATCATCCTCTTGGACCAGAAACATGCCGATGGTATACTCAGAGGTAGCAAGATAAAGAAAATAATCACGACTATAATTAGGAGGAAAGAGAAGCGGAGCTCGTGTGAGGGATAACTTCAAAGCCTCAAAAGAATTGTTGGCAATAGTATCCCAAACGAAGTCTGAACATTTCTTTAGTAGACAGGTAAAACCACGAGTAATCTCGGCATAATTAGGAATGAAGCAAAGAATAAAGTTTGCTTTCCCCTACAAACTTTGCAACTGGCGCAATGTAGAAGGAGGAGGGAGGTTAAGAATTTCCTCCACCTTAAGAGAATCCACCCTGATCCCTTGACGTGAAACTATGAAACCTAGAAGACGACCAGATTCTATGCAAAAAACACATTTATGAGGATTTAAATGAATACGATAGAACCTACAACGAACGAAAATAACTCGGAGATGAGTGGGGTGATTGACTCTTCGTAAAGAATGAGCTGGTAAATCGTCTAAATAGGGTTGAACGATATGCTTTATATCATGAAAAGCATAAGACATAGCACATTGAAACGTCGCGCCAACGTTCTTAAGACTGAAGGGCAGTTTCCTATTGGCAAAAGTACCCCAAGGACAAATAAACGCAGTTTTATGTTGGTCCTCGGGAGCGATGTTAATTTAATTATAGCCGGAGAAACCATCCATGAGAGAGAAGATTTCACTTCTGGCACAGTCATCAACAATCTAGTCGATGAAAGGGGTTGGAAAGTTTTCTTTTGGACAGGCTTTGTTAATATCCCTATAATGAACACATACACGAATACTGCCACCTTTCTTATCAATTGGAACAGGGTTGGAAACCCATTCAGTCAAAGCCACGGGATAAATAAAGTCGACTTTGAGAAGTTTTTCAAACTCAAGTTTGATAGTTGCCGCTTTACATGGGTGTACAGGACATAGGCGTTACCGGACAGGTTTAGCTCCAGGGTATGTCTTTATCTCATGTACAACAATAGAAGGGTCTATACATGGCATCTCTTCGTAACTCCAGGTGAATGTATCATGAAATTCTTTGAACAAAGAAGTATAGGTAAGAATTGCATCTCGAGAAAATGAATCTCCAATATGAACATTTTCAACTATCCTAGGTTTAACAGATATATCAATGGGAATCGTGGGAGATATATTACTGAGGTTCCCTTCGGCAAACACATCATGTGTAGATCCGGGAATGGTCGATATGACAACAACGGTCGACAGAGTCGAAATCTGTTGGTAGTTCTCGAGAGTGTGTTGTTCCAAAAAGAGTATGGAACGATGATGCCCATCGTCCCAAGGGGTGTCTTCCATGATGAACATGATCATCTTATGAGTGGGGAAAACAAATCGAAAAGGATCAGGAGACAACTCATCAAGAGAAGAGGTAGAAGGTGTTGTCGATTGAATGGCGTGATAAGCAGACTCAACAAGACTTAACGACATGACGTCACCGAAACGAGTATGATCTCGAGGATAAGGGACTATCCAAGGGTCAAAAGACACAAGAAGTTCATGAGGTACGGCAGAGATCATATTGATAGAGGCTATGGACGGGCGTGGAACATTGAGTGGCGGAATGGGAAAAGTACCCATCAATGAAGAGTCTTTTAAAAGTCCGACACCGACATTCTCGTAACCTGGCGGGGTTTTATCTATAAATGACACATTGCCAGTACGAGTATCGGAATTGAAGAAGGCAAGTTGGTCAACTGTAACAACCTTTCCCTGATGAGGAAAATGAATGACACGGAAAAGTGTTGGCACAACAGTGCACATGGAATCTATCCACCTACGACCAAGAAAAATATTATAATCAAGGGGAGAATCGAAGACTTCCACTTCAACTTGGACTCTCTTACCTTATTGAGTAACGGGCAATGATGGAAGAACACCGTAAGTCTTAAAACCAGAGCCATTAAAGGCTTTCAAAGTATTTTGTGATTCATTTAAGGGAGGAGAGCCAATGGCTTTCCAACAAGCAAAAGACATTACACACGTAGAGACACCCTCATCGATAACAGTTCGGCAAATGTTCTTGTCAGAGAAAACAACTTGAATTTTAAACGCAAGCTGAGGGGGTAACCTTGGAATATGATATTCCAAGTAAAATACTATTAAATTCGTATCTTTTGGGTCAATTCCACCTATAACTTTCAATAGTGCATTTCGTTGTGCAGGACAAGATTGAAGGACTTCAAGGGAAAACATCACTGAAGGTGCTTGGGCCATATCTTCCACAATACTATAGTTCTGGGGCACACGAGCATGAGGATTGAAATATGAGTTGCGAACAACACCCTTAGGGTGTCGTAAGATTGTATCAAGGCTCGTTCTTTCGAGATGAAGAGGATCATTTGTAGGTGGAGCAGGGGGAGAGAGTTGTACCAAAGCAGGAGGTAAATCGTTAACCTTCTCTTTAGATGGAGAATAATCTTTGGCTCTAGTTGCGATTGCAACGTCGTTTTGCTTAGAATCACCTCTACACATCAAAACATATGATGTTGTAGAAGTAAATGGTTGGTCATGGATGACCAATTGATACTGTTTTTGAGACGGGGAGGGTTGGGACAAGACTGTTGGGGTAGATGGTTTTGGTGTTCCTTGAAGGAACTTAGTAACTTCGGCACGTTGAGGACAATCCTTCATGTATTGATCGTCACCACAGATAAGGAAAGGTTAGCGTGATTTGTACTTATCCCGATCTTCAACAGGAGGAGTTTTAGTTTTCTTAGTTTGATTATTATTTTTACCCTCCTTATTCTTGCCTCTCCCCTTTTTAGATTTATTTTTACCGATCGGGGTAGATTGAACAACGTTCACCTCAGAGGTTTTACCAGCGGGAGTGGAAGGAGACGGAGCATTTAGAACATTAGAAGATGTATATTTGGGGTTCGTATTGGAAACAGAATGTGAGTGGGCATGGGCAGTACCAATCACACCATTAGCTGCATGTGAGGCAGCTGGAGTAATTGAAGTGTTGGAAGTACCAGTACGGGGTAGTTCAGGTAGAAAATCGTAAAGTGTTCCTGTTTGCGAATAAATGAGATCACGATATTGGGCACGAATTATAGCCTGCTCCTCCATAACAACACCACCCATGGAAATGTCTTTACCAATTTCGTTCATAAAGGATTTCATGAACCATTCGGCCAGTAACTGATCAGGGAGTTCAATTTTAATGAGACGTCATCTCCATCTCCACTCATGTATATGATCCGAGATGTGAGTTCCTTTAGTTTGTTTAAAGTAAGTTAAAATCTTAGTCCCAGTATCATAACGGATCGGTAACTGGTAATGTGTAAGAAAAGCCATAGCTAGAGTATTGAAATCAGAGAAGAAACCTCGTGGCAATTCAATATACCACTTCGCAACAGACCCTGTAAGGGTTCTTTGAAAAAGATGTAGGCGAATAGAGTCATCGATCAAAGAGTTGGAAGAACACCATAGATGAAAAGTTATTACGTGATTGTTCGGGTCCTCTCCCACCTTGCCATTGAATTTGGGAATGTTCGATGGAAGCTTGGCTGGAATAACGGGCCATTGAGGAGAGTGACGAATAGGATCATTCAGAATCCTAGAAAAATCTGGAAAATCCAAAGTAGCCAAAAACATAACTGTCGATTAACTTGGGGGTACTCGTGACTTTGGGGTGGAAGCCCTGTCAGCAAACCAGTAGGACCGTAAGTAGTCTACCCATATTGGGAAGACCCTCGCTGATTCGGTGGTGGTTGGAGAGTATAGTAATTCCAAGGATGGTAACCTTGAGTTAGAGTAGGGACATGAGGTTTAGTATTATGACTCTGACCCCAAATAGGATTAGGTATACCTGGATAGGGTTGGCCTATAGTAGGGACAGTTTGTTGCCCCCCAGTATTTTGAGGAAAGTTTTGTAAAATCCGATTCCAATACTGGGCCAATTCAGGAGGTATGTTTTGTCCAAAAGGTGAGGTTGGTCCCCCTATCGTAGGTTGTGTGCCAACCAAAGGTTGTGTAGTAATTGGATTTTGACCAATAAGAGGAAATTTAATCGTACCACCTTGTCCACCACCAGGAATCTGCAAATTTGGTGGAATGGTCGGGATAGTGCCACTAGGATTAGGATTGTCAGAAGGAAAAGGAGGGAGCATTGAAATAAAACTGGGAATAGAGTGCCCAGGGAAGGGAGGACCACCAGGAGAATCAACTGGGGTTTGCAGAGGCATTGTATTGGAAGAATTCAACAAAGCATTCAATGCATGATAACGGGGTGGTAGTGTCGGATTGACCTCAGGCATTTGCTGGGTATTGATAGGAGCAAGACTAGCTACTGTAATTCCAGTTTGGACACTCGTAGTATTCAAGAGATGGGCCATCTCGGGAGGAAGAAAAAAATGATAAGTGGTAGTCTTTGG
>JZKD02S0110708.1:333077-350994 GCA_000966675.3 Picea glauca | reverse complement strand
GGGAGAGAGGAAGTGGGAGGGGATGGGATAGAGAGGAGGGGGAGAGAGGAGTGCCACTGAATGAAAATACACTTCCATTGGGGATGGTATTAAGTGTGAAAGGTATGGTTTCACAAGGGAATGTTAAATAATGTAATCTAATGGACAACTAGGATTAGTAGTATTTGATTCGAGAATGTTGTTGTAGTAGAGTGATGAAATGTTCTGAGCTACCTCACTCCAAGGTGTTGGAATGTTTCATAAAGGTAAATTTGTAAATAGAAAGCATTGGTTGGATTGCCTAAGAGAGGTTGTTGTAAATAGAATGCATTGGTTGGATTGCATAATGTCCAAGTGGAACTTTGTTGGAAAGTTTTCAGATCAAGAAATGATAGTGCATATGGGAATAACGGAAGCACATAAGACAACAAGGATATGAAGAAACTCAAGGAAAACCAACTACAAATAAATACATAAATAAATAAGTGAATTGTAGCATAAATGCACTAGAGTGCATGATGCAAACAATGAAGTTAAATGCATTAGTAGGCATGCTAGCAATGAAGGCTTAGCGTTTATGGATATGAATTTGTGCATATGTACATGATTAGATATGCATATGGCATGTTTTTGGACTTAGAACACTTTGTTGCTATATACATGCAATAATGACGTTATGGAAATTGAATATGACTAATGATGGATTATGTTCTCAGGAAAAATGGCATATCAGGGTTAAAGATGTGGATGTTGTTATTGTTACTTATGACTTCCATCTATGTGAATACCCATGAGGGTGGTACAAATGGTAATCAAAAGGATGGAAGAGGAATCCTGCAACCATCTACAAATACCAATTGATCAGATATAATCAAGTAGGTTGATAAAATCCATGCATGAATACATTTTATTGCTTCTATTGTTGAAGGGAATTGAGATAAGAATTCCTGTTACATAATTTTTAAAGATTTAAATTGATATGTAATGGTAGAAGTCTTAGAATATGTAAATTTTGTTGATTCTAGAATGCATTTAGAAAAAATGTTAGTTGCATATTGTGTTATGATTGGTTATGGGATCATAAATAGGTCAAATCAGGAGACATACTCTTGCTAGAAGAATGAATACCCATAGTGATATTCATGTGTGATACCATGATATGGTTGGATATGGAAGGAATATAGTGCTATGTGAGTGTTCAATGGTTTCCCCGTATAGCCGATGTTTGGACTGCAACCTCTTTTCTGACACTGAAGAGCACTTAGGAATTATGTTTCATGATGTTTTGTATGGGTTGAAGAGGAGGGTATCCAAATAATTTGGAAGTATTAGGAAGAGTTTGAATGATGTGTTGAGGCGTTGTCCAGACCTTCCAAATCATGATGGTAAAATGCATGACACAGTTATGTGGTATTATGTAGTCAATGCAGGGACGCATTGAGTAGATGTGGCAATGGGTATTGTCACATTGCTTGCTATTTTATTAGTAATTATTTGTTGCCTTATGAAAATACTATGGTGTTGAAAATTCATAATGATGGAAAGTTGCATTATATTTAATATGAATACTAGCTAAAGGTGACTGAATTTTTTTTTGTTACAATTATGAGATCACTTTTTGGAACTGTTGAAAATGTTACAAGTGGTATTAAAGGAATTATTCAATGAATTTTGGTGAATGAATGTATATATGACATAGAAATGATTATGCTAAAAACTGAAATGATGTGAGTATGGATAAATCATGAATTTGAGAATACTTCTAGAGTTGTTAAAAATTGCAACAAGAAAGTTGCAGCTTAAACTAGTTACATAATTATGAATTACAAAAACGCTTTGTTGAGGGAACATAGTAGCAAAATATTGATGGATAGAAGAAATAAAAGATTGGTTGATAACACATGTGTAGAGGATCATTAGTTGACTCCATATAATATTTGGATTAATGGAAGTGATTGAATTGTTGGTGTAATCAAGTTTGAGATAACTTTGTAATTTCTAGCATGAAAATGTATACTTGTCATGATATGTTATCAATTTGTTTGGCTGAGTGTAAATTGAGAAAATTGAAAGTGGATTGGTCTTGGATATGGAAATAATGTAAGCCCATAAGGAATTTTATTCTCTACTGTTAGAATATCAAACCATTATGAGCAAAAGATCATGTCTGGAAACATTATTTTTCTGTATAAAACAATTTTAGAAAATGGAATCTAATAATCACTGACAATTTGTTTTGGTTGAGTGTAAATTGAGAAAATTATAGGGAGAATGGTATTAGGTATGGTGGGGATGTAATCCTATATATAAGAGAAAATATTTTTTCTACAAGCACCAAGAATTATGAGAAAATATTCATGCCCAGGGGGAATTTTATTTCTATATATGAACATATTTGAGAAATTAAAAAATGTTATGATAAGATAACAATTGGTTTGGTTGATTGAAGGTTGAGAAATTGTAGGAATAATGGTATTGGGTATGGAATGGTTGTAATACATAATAAATATTGATTCCTTCATCTGCAAGAGAAAAACAAATTATGATCAGGAAGCTTGTGCTTGGAAAATGTTGTTTTCCTGTATAAAATAGATTTGACATTTATGATCGAAAATTATTATAATGATATCTCATGATGACTGTATGTGTATAATATAGATGAAATGTTGGATCTGGAAGCTAGAAGCTAGGGAAAAAGAGAATTATAAGGAAATCGAGATCAATGATGAAGACATTGAATGAAGAAAATAAAATGGACTTGTTGCAGCTAGATTTCTTGAAGCCACAACTTTGGAACTTCCTGGCCGAGTGAATTGGAGCCCTGGAGAGAAGTGGAATATCCTAAGGGACTACATGGTAGAGAAAGGGGTTCATTCTTTGGGTTCTGCAAGCTAATAGGGAATGAGGGATTTCTGGTTGGAACTCCTACTAGATATATAAATTATGAAGATCATTATACATGTTTTGGGTCGAAATGCCTATGCATGTTTTATTTTAGGCCAGAGTGCCTATGTATATTAGAAATTGGTTGGATTTCCTATGTGGATTAATGCCAAAGATCCTAGCTTTGTAATATTAAGAACACCATTATGGTGTTTTGCACTGAGGACAATGCCAAAATAAGGGAAGGGAGATGTAACACCCCTGTTTAAACCCTTATGAACTAGAATGTATTATCTAAATGTGAATTAGGCTGGTGAGACAGTAAATTTGGAAAAGGGCCAAAGTGTCGAGGAAATGTAATACATATATATTTATTAATAAAATACACTGTCATTTGTAAGAAGGATGAGGATAATAGATAGGAGCTATGATTCCACAAGAGAGGAGGCTTAAGGGGATAAGTATTTTTATTAAATTTTATTTCCCCATCTTGGTTTTAATTGAAAAAAGTAACCACAGGAGCTTCTTGGGGAGGCCATGTGGTTCTTGGTTCTTGTAATTATATAAACCCTACCTGTGGGCTATTTTGGGGGTTGTTCTTTTCTTCCTCTCCATTTTACTCTTATACTCTTCTCACTCTTTCATTTTCGCTCCTCATTCTTTCTAATTTGTGTTCTCTTGCTCTAAGCATGGAAATGAAGGGATGGAAGTGGAGATCCATTTCTAGATGGTTTTAATAAATTATTGATTAGTCCATGAGGGAATGGATGCTTGTGTGCATGAGATTGATGGTAGTTTGGAAAGAACCATTAATAGTTGATAATCCTTGGAGTTTCCAGTAGGGAGATTTTTTGACCAGTAGCACTGGAGACCTGCAGAGAAATGGAATAGCTTGAGGAACTGCATGGAAGAGAAATGGATTCATTTCTTTGGGTTGTGCAAGATGAAGGGGAAATAGAGCTAGAAATTAGGATTGGTGTGTGGTTGGGAAAACTTAAGAGCTAGTTAGCTAACTGGTGTGTTTTTTGTATTTTCCCTAGCACCCATCCTTGTGGATTCATATCCCTGGCTCAGAGGTGACCTCCTGTTGAGAGTAAATGAACAAAAATATCTATGGTTTGGAGGAACATCCTTCATCTGCAGCTAGTTGGTGAATGTTTTCTTGAAAAAATAAGTGCTCTCTGTGTTTTCTGTATAATGTATATTTTGTTGTGTATTTATTATTATCTCTTAAATTTGTATTTATAATATGCATGTTTTCAGGTTATTGTTGTGCATGGAATATTATTAATTTCTTTTAGGTTGTAGCATGAATCTTGATTAATGCATGTTAGGCTTTAATGATTATTTTCAAATTAATTATTATCATAATTTGAAATCAGTTTTGAAGAACTTTTCAAAGTAGCATGGCCATCGTGTGAGTGGTTGGGTATGTTAAACACATCCTAATAGAGAATTACTGACATCCAAACCTAATTCAAATTCCTTTTTTGAGGCGGAAATGAGAAGTAATACCTGTATGCTCTTGACCAATGAAACTTTTGATCTTCTCGTACAAATGTGTTTATAGTATCTTCACAAAAAATTTCCCCTCTTCTGGTTGTCATGTTTAATGAAGTTGGAAGATTAGTGGAATGTCCTTTTTAGAACGTTATTACGAAAGAAAACTTGTTTACCATAATACGCTTTGGGTTTCTATTTCAAATGATCATTAATACAACTTAAAATGAAGGACTGTCTCGATAATATCACCAATAATAGTGGTTTTTCAATAGTTATTCCATTTGATGTATCTGTGTGATTTTCATTAAAACAATTATTGGGGAGAGTGAAAATATGGGACCTAGATTATCGCAGCGTGGTAGAGGATCGAATGTATGTAAAGAAATAATGAAATGAGTGTAAGACGATGGACCCATGGTGGTATTTCAAAAAATGGATAAGTATCAAGAATGGATCAGTTGGACAAAGAGGATAGTGGGTAAGTGGAGTGTTAATAAAATGATTGTAGAGCCATGGTGAGACTTCAAGAAATTTGACTAACTATAAGAGTGAATTGGGTCAACGGAACAGTTGGGGATGTGAAGTGATAAAAGTAATAGGGTGTCGTGGTGTCGTGGGTTCACAGGTGTCAAAGATATGGCAGAAAGGAGGCATAATATCCTATGGAGTACGACAGATTTCAAGAGATGAACTAAGTATGGGGAATGAGTAGGATGAATATCTTGAGGTCATAGATGAGTGAGTCAAAGAAATTCTTTAGACCTGCGATGAAGAATTTCAAGAAAATTCTATGTATTGGTGGAAAATGAAGGTAGTGGAACACGATGGTGTGGTTTGAAGGAAACAAAAATTTGGACTAATGGATGGATGTCTTGTGAACCTGTGACAATAGTGAAAATTTCTAAGTATGGAAAAAAAGAACACCATAGTGAGGAGAAAATAATACTTAATACACATGAGGATCAACAAGGTGTTGATAGAATATCAACCCAATTGAAGGATGACCAAACATTGACACTGTAGTATATGAGGGGCACTAGAGATAACTTGAACTTTGAAGCATCATGTTCCCCATACATTATAATTATAATTGCTACAACATATTGATATGGAATCCTCAACGAGAAGGTGAGATATTCTACTAAGGGTCTTATTTTGAATGAATTTTCAAGATTGAACTAGACTTTGCAAAGTAATTTTTCCTTAAGTTGGAATTTCTTGATAGGGTCTTCATCCAATGCTAAATACCCTTTCTCCAAGTTATAGTAGGAGGATATATACGATGCGTAGAATGATTCTATGGGGTGTCCATTTTCATTGAGGATGTTTCTATTGTGAAGTTCTACATGTCGCACTATCCATGAGATTTCATCTACACATGGAAATATTGTTGAATGGGATGTGACTCTATGTAGTTTTTTACTTCCTTATATTCATAAATATTTTAAGGTGAGGGTCATATTCTAATTCTTGTGACAAGACTATGGTTTTTGAACATCTATAAGACTTCACCCCATTTAACTGAAGTTCCATTTTCTATAAATCCCTTGGTATCATCATAAATTGTCCATGGATTGCCTTCCTCTTCTCCTTATTGGTTTCTTCTTGTACATGCTTCTATCATGCGAGATTTTCCAATAGTCTTATTTCATGGTGACATACTTGAATATTCAAAAAACATATTCACCATTAATACATCAAAAAACACTAAAAAAAAAATATGATATGCTAATTACTTCATTACTTCATATGGAAAACAAGCTATGAAGAAAAACATATGGCATTAGTTTCTAAAATCATGTCATTTTTTGGGATTTTGGGAAAAATTGGGGTTAGTGACAAACTCATTGATGTATACCTATATTGGAGTTCAAGGAGCTATATTTTCCAGTAATGGGAGGTGAGTCATCATCTAAAGAGGAAAGGAATATGGGTGACATGGTGAAGGATTAGTAAAATATGATTCAATGTCCAAGGGAGGAAGATATTTGGTGTATTGACCTTTATGACACCAACACCATCGACCGGAGGAGGTTTCTTGCTGGATTTGACCGCACAATATCCACTGGAATGCAAAACATGTTTCATCGATGATCATGTAAAGTTCGTCGACATAGAGAAACTCATATCAGCGCAGGTTAGAGGAGATTTTCCAACAAAGAGGATTTCTATCGAGCATGGTAACAATAACTTTTTCGACACACAAAAGTACCACCAGCACCAATTATGTGAAGTTCGTCAATACACAAGTGTTAGTACTGGTGAGGGTTAAATGAAGTTCATCGATATGCAAAAGTATGTAACGACAAGGGTTATATGAAGTTCACCAATACAATTTTGAATTCAAAAATTAGCTAAGTCTGTAACTAGGGTAGGGTGGTGGCTAGATCCTAAATGTTAAGAGACAATACCATCCTTGGAGAAAGCACAGAGAAAAAAATGTTTGTCGTGGGGGATTAGGGTAAGGTGTATGATCAACATCACTGAGCACTTGGGGGTTTGGATGGTGCCAAGGAGAGGCATCATGCCGAGAGGTGATAGCATTAAGTAAATAACTGGTAGAGAGAGAGAGTGTCAAAATCTTCGTGTGATCACAGGAAGGTATGGGAGGTGGGATTTATGGTAGGCTCTCCCACTTTTGTGTAAACTTATACTTGAACTTAACCCAAATACAAAATGACAAAAGACCACATGGTAATCAAATAAAGAAAACCTACCTGGAAGTGCATTGACCCATGGAAAGTGAGGTGGGTTTGATGGAAAGTAAGTGTTCTCCCGCGAGATGGCTTTGTCATGAAATTCTTCTCAAATTTCCTAGGATGAATAGAATGTGACTCAAGTGATAATGTCAAAATGTCAAGCCCAAGAATTTTTTTATAACCTTTTATTGGTATGAAAATCGACAAGGGAAGGATCGTATCAGCGTTGATGACCCAAACTTTACTGGTACAATTTTTGTGTATCAAAGGTAATATGTTTTCAGGTATTGGTAACATTCGTCTGCACATCATCGATGTATCCACGAAGTTGATTGAAATTTCTTCAGTTATAAGGTTTATCATATTGAGGATAGTCGTGTGAACCTAATCGGTGTAATGGCGGAGGTGATCATAAGCTCGTCGGTATGAAAGATTCTGTATCGGTGAAGTGTATCGATGAAGTCAACTGAATCTCGACTAGTGTATTATAAAATTTCATCGAAACTTGGCGAATATGGTAGAAATATTATTCAGAAAATCATTAAGTATGTTTCCCTTTCAATGTTGAAAATTTGGTCAAGAACCTCTCGATATTTCTTGTATTGGTGAATTCTTCATGAACTCCCCGGTATTACCAAAATCTAACAAAATTGCAGAATTCGTCATGAACTCCCTGATATTACAAGAATCTAACAAAATTGAAAGTTAAGAAATATTCTATGTGCAAGAATGGAAGGCTTCACTGAAGATCACGAAGATGGCATACCTTCATGAAAAATTTAAGATATTCTTAATAACAAAAGGAGGGCACCCTTTTGTTGGTAGTAATTGAATCTTCGAGCAATGAGACAAGAAAAAGTGAAGGAGTTTGTGACACAATAGGTCAGTCACAATATTTTTTTGGAATTAGCATAGGCTTTTGATTTCCAAAAAATTCTCCATGTCCTACACCAACATGCGATAATTATTCCCATTCAAAAGTACAAATTCCTACTTAGAACATATTACCTTTACAACACCTTAATACAAAACCTTGCAAGTCCACACTACAAGTCAATTATTTTTTGATATTTGATTGTTAGAAGTGAAAATACCATCCATTATTTACATTGTGATATGAAAACCTTGAATGTGCCTTGTAGTGATTAGTATAAGCTAGAAAATTGAAAGGATAAGTTTTGATACCATGGAATATAAAATCTTTGAATACATTGCATTTGGATTGATTTTATCAATGTTTTGGACCGAACTAATGTGGCATATCGTTGGGATTAAAACTATTAATATTAAAGACAATTTGATCAAATTGAATTAATGAACATGAATAATAAAGTGAATTAGTTGAAAATGATAAAGTTATTGAAAATTGTCAAAAACAAAAATCATATATAATAAGAGATGAAAATTTTCCCTAACACCCGTCTTGTGGATTCATATCCCTTGCTCAAGGGTGACCTATTGTTGAGAGTAAATGAACAACAATGTCTATGGTTTGGAGGAACATCCTGTTGACGATTGAAAACGTCAACGTAGTTTCGCCCGCAAAGTGTTGCTAAAGCCTATTATTATATAAGACTAAATAATGCTAGTAGGTGGGATGCCCTTGAAGTTTTTAAGATCAGATCTGCTCATTTTCAATGTTATGATGATGTGTGACAAAGGTTTGCATGGTTTCTGAGAATATTGTTGTTATTGATATGATTTGATCTTTCGTGATGATATCCCTTCATGTGACTACATCCTGTTATTCATTAATGGCGATTGTTCCTACTGCACCTGCATAACAACATATTAGTAAAGTTACATTAAGGGCAGTTTTAAAGAAGGCAAGGTATTACAACAAGTACAAAGGAACCTAGTCCTGCAATACTACATGCATAAATAATTGTTGGTTATTGTTAACTTTAGTTACAAGGAAATGGCCATAAAAATTGTTTGATTACATTTTATTTGTATGCATATCGTGGAAATTTTTGTGGCGCATTCTTGGCAAGTGGTAATACATGGGTTATGCGTTGATTGATGCAACCAGTAGCCGATATCCATATGTTATACTCCTTGGTGGCTTATGGAAACAATGGATTTGCAATTTTTTTATGGTAATTATGCTATGTTTCGGTTAAATGTTGATCATGCTATTTGATGATGATGCTACACATGATCGTTTAGATCGAGTAGTGGTCAAACAATTTATTTGAGTTATATCAGGAATGTAAACATGGGTGGCACATTTGGCAAAATTAATGCAATGGTTGAATTATTATGTGTGCTTGGATTATGTTATGGTTTAAATGTGTTGATACTATTGATGCATTGGTTGATTAATGGTGTTAATGGAAGGCTTGTTGGAATGTACTATGGATTAAATGAGATAGGGTTGGACGCAATGTGCATTTAATGAACGTCAGCTTTACCCTTCCTGTTGGTCTCCACCCTCATCGGACTATCATTTGATGTGGCTTTTGTGTTCACTCTCCATATTTTTAGGAGTCTGAAACCGCTCAGTCGCTTCTCATCTTAAGGTTTTCGATTGACCAGTATGTCTCTTTTGGCCATTCTTGACTTCACTCTGGTTATGAAATGTTTTTGGCTCAGTTGTATGGGTTTGTGTTGTCCTGAGTGTTGCAACTATGTGTTTTTGGATTTGAATCAGAAATTGATGGTTCTGTGTATATTGGTTTTGAGTTCATGGTCTTCCTGGGTGATAGATTTTGTTACCACTGAGTTTTGTTAAATGGTTTTCTCTTAAAGGGATGAATGGATGATTGTATTTCTTAGTGCTAGAAGTTTCCCCTAGACTTCTATAGGGTCAAGTCTAACACATCTTCAGTTATTGCAATGATTTTATAAATATGAATGTGTTTGGGTTTTGAAATAAGGTGGATGAGGTAGATGATAAGAGAAATAATAAGAGAAACAAGCTAAATATAGATCAGTTAAAACACCATTGGGAATGGATTGAAGTAAACATCCTATTAGATTGAAGGCCAGTGAGTTGCATATCAGAAAAAATACTTATATGATGGTGGACGGAAGAATGGAGAATGTGACAAATAGTAGAACATCCACCAAACAAAGATTCTCTCTGTCAAATGGATGCAACGGTACTTGAAACAAAACACACAGATAATAGGCAATCGTGGAAAAATCTTTACCACTTGGAAATCTATCATCCATGAGAAGCCATTGATTCTCATCTACAATTCTTTCAAGTAATATGAAAACAGAATGTAAAACACGAAGAGATCACAATCTGGTAAAAAAATACACCTGGATGTTCAATGTCAGAAATGAATACTTAAATAATTGCCCATAGGCTTACAATAATTCCTACACATGCCTCTAACCAAATTCCCCTCTCGGGTCTCCTCTCTTCCCAAAAATCCCCCTCTATTCATTTACCAAATGATTTCTTAAATAATGAAAATAATATGGAACTACTTCTAGTTTGTTGGAAATCAAAATCACCAAAAAATAAACTGAAGATAAATCTGGTTGCAATATGACATGGCCTGCTAATTCATTGGTCTAAAGTTGGTTGCTTGAAATGCTCAATCTGTTTACTTCTCATACACAAAATCAGGAACAAATTTGATTTGTTGATTATGTTCCTAAACAATTTGGATACTCTGCCACATATTGAACTTATCAACAGATTTTGTGTTCAAAAATCTCTGTCAATTGTCTCCAGTTGTCTTCCTTATTCAATATGAGTTGCCACCTAGTTCCTGAGATCTTGAAAATTCTCCAAAGAATATAACATAGTATGCTAGCATTTCCAAATGTGTAACAGGTAGCTAACCTTATAACCAAAATATGTTTTAGATCTTCATAGAAAATCTATCATGACCACCACTTGTGCATTAGTTATTTAGCAAATCTGGAATTGATTTGTCACCTCACCTTTGACTATCTCTTAAAATTAGGAATTGTTGATTGATTGATTTCTGATTTCGAGCCTAGAAATCTGGAATCAACACTTTCTTCGATTTTATATGTGCTTTGAATATCCAAAATTATTTTCAAAATGTTCAATTGAAGTCATCAACTTCACTTTACTAGTTGTCCCTACTAGACTTACCACAATTTGTGAAGATACAAATCTGTCTCTGAGATAATGATGTCGGGGGGCAGTATCTCTGTTCCACGAGGGTTTTCCCATCACGTTCTAGTCGTCTGTCAAAATCATTATTTTTCCTATGCACAAGGTTTTCTTACTTCCATGACCATTGTAACCTACTTGAGGGGCCTGATCAAGCTGGCCATTTGCAGCTCTTCCATAAAGGAAAATGCCAGCACCAGTACCAACATCATAGTCCATACATGCCATCAAGTGCCTTAAAGATGGATCGGCATACCTTGGAACATAATCTAGAGAAAAATATGAGCATTTTGATCTAGTAACTCTCCTATAAGGACGGCTAGGAGCATAACTATGGACACGTTCCAAATGGCGAGAATATCCTTGCGTGTATCATTTCTTGACAATCCTCGATATCTATTTTGGTCCTTGAAGTTAGATTTCTTAGAGCCTGGATCACGATCACCCTTCGTCTTCCATCCATTATCACTATTTTCTTGTAAACTATGTACCTGTTGGGTACAATGCTTGCATCTCATTAGTTAACCTAGCTAATGAATATGCCTCTATAGGATTTTCACATCTAAACCCAAGGTATTTGAGATAGTATGCAACTCTGTATTTTACTTCATAAATGTACAAATATAAATACCATCTGAAAACAATGAATTAACTAGAGAAAAAACAAGTTGCGCATAGGCTCCATTTTCCCTTTTACCAATTCAACTGTAGACCTACAATAAAACCATATATCTTGAGGAGAAAACGTCTTCTTGTGTAAGACCATGCCCTCCAATTTTGACAATCTCGAGAAACTCTTCTTTATGAAAAGTATGCCCTATGGAGGGCATGAATTGGCCCACTTCAAATCCATTGGCTTATGAACTAGGAAGTTTAAAAGAACTTGTCTTTAAGGTGGCCACTGAATAAATATCGATGCCACAATATGCCGACTCTGAATGATGTTCCCACAAGAACTAAATAAGTAATGTCAGGGATACCTTCTGTAATAGCACAAATTCTTTTGTACAAAGAATACCAAAAACAAGATATAAAATTCCTTCATTAGATGAAAACTTAGAACCCAACAGTTTGCTTGGAAATGTATTTATGCTAACAGTTACTTCCTCCATGCTATCATCTAAGAGGAAATTTATGTAACTTTCTTTCCTCAACAATGGTGATGTATGGAATTCTTTTGAGGACTAAAGATAGTAGAAATCTACTAGCAAGAAGCATTATCAATGCAACAAGGTTATCAAGAGAGAGAACACTAGATATATCGAGTGTTGTGGGCATGATCCTGATGTTTACAGAGATTAAGAGTAGTGTATTCAAAATGAAATTCATAAGTCATCAAAGACAAAAATAAATGGCCAAGTTCCTGTAGATTGCACTGTCTCATTATGTGTTGCATGTTGTTGATGGTGGTAAATGTTGACATGTGTGTTGTATGACTGCAGGTGTGTGGCTTCGAGGACTGAAGATTGTGCTTCGAGCACAACAATTTTTGGTGAAATTTTAAAATAAAACCAACCCTCTTCTCCTCTTCTCTAATGAGACGAGTTTAAGGCTCAACACTACTTCTAGCATATGCAATACCGGTGCTTAGGAGAAACACTTCTCGGTGCTACGGGAATAACCCCATTCCGGCAACAAGGAGAAAATTGAAAATTTAGTATCTGGATACTAACATTGGCTCCTTTTGGGGGATGATGCTCTCCCTATGAGGCGTCAAGAACAAGAAGACCATTGTGCCTTTTCCTCTGTGCAACCGTGAAATGCAACCTGCAAACTTTTGTGTCTGCAAATGTTCGCATTCTTTTATGTTGTGCCTAGTCCATTGGGTTATGGAGTCTATCAATAGCATTTCAAATCAGGCCCAAACTTCTACAACTTATTCAAACTCTAACAAAATGTTGAAAACAAACATTTTGTAGCAAACTAATTACACTGTGAAAACTGTAAAAACAAATGCTCTAGAAGAAATAGTATTGCTTTCCCTACTTCTAACCAATAATATTGTCACTTGATCAAGTGAAATCATGCTTCCAATGAAGCCATGATAACATCAAACCATTTAAAAATACTCTTTCAATGAGGATAGAATTTGCAACTTGCAACAGAATTTCAACTTGCAGCATATAATTACAATCATCATCTGTTTTAATTCTGAAAATAGCAAGACTGCAATCTTCTGAGAAATATGATTCCATATAAATGGCTACCGGATCATAGAAGAAAGAAATAGACGAACAACCAAACAAGTTTACCTCTTCTTGCAGCTCAAACTTTGCTTCCCCTTCTGATAGATGGATGCCATAAGTTGGTTCTGACTGTACATGACAAATGGACAAAATGTTTTCATAAACTTGTTGATCAAATCTAACATTGTCGTATGCTGCCTCATATATCTGTTCTCTAGTGGCAATTTCTTGATTTTCCTCTTCAATCACATGTAACATCATATCATAGAAATCTTTTTTAAGGAGTTGAGGAAAAACCTCTTCTTCAACTATTGCTTTATTTAGATCTAAGACAACAAGTGCATCATAAACAAAATCTAATGCATCTACAACTATGAAATCATCTTTCCTATTATCAATTAGATCTAGAAAATCTTCCTCAACAACATGATTTCCATCCTTGCAATCAGAAGAAACATTTTCTTTCTGCTAAATATGCTTATCAAATTCATCACAACAATTTTCAAAAAGACTTTCAGCTGAAAAATCTTCTTTACAAAATATATTGAAAGAAATATGAAAACTTGCCAATGAGTTAATAGTTAAAGTTGGAAGAGACTTGCACCATGCAAGGGATTCTCCCTTCAATGAGTATCTAAAAAGATTGATCTTGACATCCTCATGCAAAATCTGATGTTCATGAATAAACTCATGAAAATCTAGCAGAAGCTCAACCGGAACCTCCCAATCTCCACCTTTAAATGTAGGAAGGGTACCTTCCCATTCATCTCTACTAAGAATTGGGTTTGGAAAACCAATGACATTTGAGCCAAAATGGATTCCATGCTTGGATCCAGTGGAGTCGCCTATTAATATTTAGACAGTGGAGTCGCCATGGTGAAAGATGTGTAGTCAAGCACATGTCCTCTTCCTATTCACCATCAAGAAGCGGATCTAATTGTTGTCATTCTCCCAAGATTTCTTCACTGCTTCGTCCCCGACAACAATGCCAAAAATGTTAGTGCTATAGGTTTCCCCTAGACTTCTATAGGGTCAAGCCTAGCACATCTTCAGTTATTGCAATGATTTTATAAATAAGAATGTGTTTGGGTTTTGAAATAAGGTGGATGAGGTAGATGATAAGAGAAAGAATAATAGAAACAAGACAAATGAAGATCAGTTAAAACACCATTGGGCATGGAGTCAAGTAAACATCCTGTTAGATTGAAGGCCAGTCAGTTGCATATCAGACAAAATACTTATATGATGGTGGATGGAAGAATGGAGAACGTGACAAATAGTAGAACATCCACCAAATAGAGATTCTCTTTGTAAAATGGATGCAACGGTAATTGAAATAAAACACATGGATAATAGGAAATCATGAAAAAATATTTAACGCTCGGGAATCTATCATCCATGAGCAACCATTGATTCTCAATGTCTGCAATTCTTTCAAGTAAGACGAAAACAGAATGTAAAATAGGAAGATATCACAATCTGGTAAAACAATACACCTGGATGTTCAATGTCAGAAATGAATACTTAAATAAATTACCATACAATAATTCCTACACAGGCCTCTACCCAAATTCCCCTCTCGGGTCTCCTCTCTTCCCAAAAATCCCCCTCTGTTCATTTACCAAATGATTTCTTAAATAATAAAAATAATATGGAACTACTCCTAGTTTGTTGGAAACCAAAATCACCAAAAAATTAACTGAAGATAAATCTGGTTGCAATATGACACGGCCTGTTGAGTCATTGGTCTAAAGTTGGTTTCTTGAAATGTTCGATCTGTTTACTTCTCATACAAAAAATCAGGAACAAATTTGATTTGTTGATTATGTTCCTAAACAATTTGGATACTCGGCCACATATTGAACTTATCAATGGATTTTGTGTTCAAAACTCTCTTCCATTTGTCTCCAACTGTCTTCCTTATTCAATACGAGTTGCCACCTAGTTCCTGAGATCTTGAAAATTCTCCAAGAATCTAGCATAGTATGCTAGCATTGCCAAATGTGTAACGGGTAGCTAACTTTCTAACCAAAATATGCTTTAGATATTCATGAGAAAATCTATCATGACCGCCACTTGTGCATTAGTTATTTAACAAATCTGGAATTGATTTGTCACCTCACCTTTGACCATCTCTTAAAATCAGGAATTGTTGATTGATTGATTTCTGATTTCGAGCCTATAAATCTCGAATCAACACTTTCTTCGACTTTATATGCGCTTTGAATAACCAAAATTATTTTCAAAATGTTTAATCGAAGTCATCAAATTTGCTTTGCTAGTTGTCCCTACTAGGCTTACCCTGCAATCTACGAAGATACAAATCTGTCTCTGAGATAATGATACCGGGGGGCAGTATCTTTGTTCCATGAGGGTTTTCCCATCACATTCCAGTCGTCTGTCAAAATCGTTCTTTTTCCTGTGCACAAGGTTTTCTTACTTCCATGACCATTGTAACCTGCTTGAGGGGCCTGATCAAGCCGACCATTTGCATCTCTTCCATAAAGGAAAATGCCAGCACCAGCACTGCCATCATAGTCCATACATGCCCTCAAGTTCCATAAAGCTGGATCAGCATACCTTGGAACATAATCCAGAGAAAAATATGGGCATTTTGATCCAGTAACTCTCCTATAAGGATGGCTAGGAGCATAACTATGGAAACGTTCCAAATGGCGAGAATATCCTTGCATGTATCATTTCTTGACAATCCTTGAGATCTATTTTGGTTCTTGAAGTTAGAATTCTTAGAGCCTGGATCACGATCGCCCTTCGTCTTCCGTCCATTATCATTATTTTCTTGTAAACTCTGTACCTGTTGGGTACAATGCTTGCATCTCATTAGTTAACCCAACTAATGACTATACCTCTGTAGGCTTTTCACATCTAAACCAAAGGTATTTGAGATAGTATGCAACTCTATATTTTCCTTCATAAATGTAAAAATACAAATACCATCTGAAAACAATGAATTAACTGGAGCAAAAACAAGTTGTGCACAGGCTCCATTTTCCTTTTTACAAATTCAACTATAGGCCTACAATAAAACCATATATCTTGAGGAGACATCGTCTTCTTGTGTAATACCATGCCCTCCATTTTTGACAATCTTGAGAAACTCTTCATTCTGAATAGTATGCCCTATGGAGGGAATGAATTGGCTCGCTTCAAAGCCATTGGCTTATGAACTAGGAAGTTTAAAAGAACTTGTCTTTAAGGTGGCCACTGAATAAATACCGATGCCACAATCTGTTGACTCTGAATGATGTTCCTACAAGAAATAAATAAGTAATGTCAGGGATACCTTCTATAATAGCAAAAATTATTTTGTACAAAGAATACGAAAACCAAGAGATGGAATTCCTTCAGTAGATGAAAACTTAGAACCCAACAGTTTACCTGGAAATGTATTTATGCTAATAGTTACTTCCTCCATGCTATCATCTAAGAGGCAATTTATGTAACTTTCTTTCCTCAACAATGGTGATGTCTGCAATTATTTTGAGGACTAAAGATAGCAGAAATCTACTAGAAAGAAGCATTATCAAAGAAAAAAGGTTATCAAGAGAGAGGACACTAGATATATCGAGTGTTGTGGGCATGATCCTGATGTTTACAGAGATTAAGAGTAGTGTATTCAGAATGAAATTCATAAGTCATCAGAGACAAAAATAAATGGCCAAGTTCCTGTAGATTGCACTGGCTCATTATGTGTTGTGTGTTGTTGCTAGTGGTAAATGTTGACATGTGTGTTGTATGACTGCAGGTGTGTGTCTTTGAGGATTGAAGATTATCCTTCAGGCACAACAATTTTTTGTGAAATTTTAAAATAAAACCAACCCTCTTCTCCTCTTCTCTAATGAGACGAGTTAAAATCTCAACAGTACTTCTAGCGTATGCAATACCAATGCTCAGGAAAAACACTTCTCGATGATACGGAAATAACCCCATTCCTGGAACAAGGAGAAAAATGAAAATTTTATATCTGAATACTAACAGTCTTCATGGCCCCTAGGTTTAAATAGAACCCTGTCCAACTCTGTCAAGATAATATCTCCCGTTCATAAGCATCTTGGTCCTCCTTTATCACGTGCCTTTAACCGGAAGTTCCACCACATTCGGTGCCCCCCTCCCTCTTTTGATGGCTACTGTGAAAACCCGTAACCCCTCCAGATTGGATCTTCATAAGAGGTCTGTCGGCATGTTAATATTATGGTGGCCTATTACCTCGAATGCGGGCTCACCCATTATTCATATGCCAGTCGTGTTAGTATGGATTTTGTCCAATGCTTCTGTGATAGTGGCATGAGCCCCGCATCACCAATTGCATTTCTAAGGGTCACAGTTGCCAGCCTATTATCAAAGAATCAGTTTTTGAAAGGGCCTTCGTCATTTTCATTTTGGTTCGTGGGTATGCACTGTTATCACGCTTGTTTGGTCTATTTCTTCGTTATTGTATTGTATTTACTGTATTAGATTATTTCTCTACCTCATATATACATCATATCTCAAAACTGGTTTTCCCCGGGGGGGTTTTATCCAGGGTCATGTGACCAAAAATACCT
>JZKD02S0110708.1:316914-327182 GCA_000966675.3 Picea glauca | reverse complement strand
AATAATATTCATGGCTGAATCAAATCAATCAGACACTTGTTCTTCAAAGGTGTTGATCTATCTTTGATAGTTTGTGTAGGCTTGTTTGTTTGTGAATTAATTTTCATGACTGATAAAGGATATTGTGCAGAGTTGAGTGGGTAGCAACCTATGGCAAGATGATCCAGCTTTTAGAGTTCATTTTTGGTTTTCTTTCAGAGGTCCTTTTGTATGTTCCATCGAGGATTTCTAAGTTTGAATTTGGGCCAAGATTTATGTGTGAATTTTTGTAAAGACAATGACTCTTTGATGAATTGGAATGAAATAAAGGATTTCTTTATGTATCATCTATCTTGATTATGATCTTGGTTTCTTTACTTATGTTCTTATATTTATTTTCAGCAACTCATATTTTCAGAAAAATACATAAAAAGTGAATTTCCAACAATCTTTTTGTTGATAAAAAACTATCCTAAGCACTTGTAATTAATACTTGTGAGTTAGGATTCATATTTTTGTTGGCTATAAATGTCAGGTGATATTCCCATCTAATTTAATTTATCCAAGTAAAGTCTGAAAATGCTTGAGTAAGATCTATTCATATCTTTTCCTCAACATTTATTTGGCGACCATACCGGGGAGATCTTCGATATCTTTTTTTCTTTTTTTTTTGATTCTTGGATTGTTTTCTATTAATGATTTTTCATGTCGCAAGGAAGCCCAATATTGAGCCTGGTCTCGAAGACTAGACCAGCATTGCTTTGAACCTATTTCATACTATTTTAGACACTGCTAGGACCTGTGCTGAGCTTAACCATTATTGGGCAACAATTGAAAGATATATTAGTGTCCAAGAACAATTGGAAGATAGACATAGGCAGCCCAAAAATCAGCAATAACCTTTTGTTTCTTTAGTTTTGGCCTTTATTTCATGTCCTTAGATTCTCATGCTTCTAGAAGAAGAAGAGGCTTGTCACTTGAAATCAATCCTATTGTTGAAATATGAAGGAGAAACATTGTGTTATCTCTCAACAAAGTTCTCTAAGGAGAACCTTAGTCGATTCATCTAGCTTGTCTTTCTTCCCCTCATCTATCATCCATAGAATGGCATCTAGTTGCGGCTCTCGTGGCACTGGAAGTGCTCCATATTCCCAATATTCATCTTCATTAGTGATTGGTATCTTGTATAGCCACCATATCCCAGTCCAATCTACTACAAACCCCACCAAAGCCATTAAAAAGTATGGTATTTTTCAGTTTGAAGAAGATTCCATGACCACACCATGGCATGTGTCCTCTCATCTTAACCTAGCACCTGCTACTCGCCTGCATCCGAATTTTAAAGAGAATTTGCCTAAGGTTTCGGGAAATAACATTGTCAATACTAAAGAACACCTAGTGGCATTTTTGAATGCTTGTCATAATATAGGGGATAACGACAATGACACTTGCATGCACTTGTTCATCAATTCCTTGGAAGGAAAGGTTGCAGCCAATTTTTTTGACCATCCTCCTAAGATCCTGTCTACCTGAGAGCAGTTAATTTATTGGTTCTGATCCACTTATGGGCAATCTAAAAGCCCTGCTAAGAAGTTAAGGGAGTATAATAACGTCACTTACAAATATGGTGAGACCATCAAGTCTTTCAACTTGCGTTTCACCAAGCTATATAATCACATCCATGAACTTATCCGCCCTCATAACCAAGACACCTTCATGCATTACTACAATGCATTACCTTCTCCTTACCTTCACAAGCTTGAATAAAAGACCATTGATAATATCAGTTCCACTCTGAACACTTGCTCAGAGTATGAGGAACATCTTGAACGAATTGGTCTACCCCAGGCGAAATCAGTTAGACAGACATATATTTCCTCTCTCTTACTGCTGGTACAAGATATGAACAACCGTATGATAGATTTTGAGCAGAAAGGTATTGTCAACCCTCTCACCCCCGGAGCTTCATCCTCTTCTTCCCCTGCTTTTATAAGTATGGTTGAAAATAATTTCCAGCCGAAGGGTATCCTGCCTCAGAGTTGGTGTAACTTTTGCAGAGAAAACCATGAAGAAACCACATGTGAGGTAAAGAAGAGTGTCAGAGACAAGATATTTGGTAAAATACCAGAAGCAACTATAGTTGTCCTAGATTTTGCTGATCCAGAAGATGTGATGGTCATAAACACTAGGAATAAAGCCTATGCCCCAAAAGGCAAATTTGACCCCCCTCGCAGTTCTTCTAGACCGAGTTTATCCTAAACCGTTGTTGTGCGCCAAGCTCCTAAAATTCCTGAGAGACAAAGAATCATTCCCTCTCCCCCCTCTTCCAAATACAATATCCTGAATCAATTGGCCAACATTAAGGTAGATGCAACCCTCTTAGACATGGTTGTCATCCCTGAACAATAGATGCATCTGAAACAATTCATGGAAGGAAAATCTTTTGTTGTAGCCAATATTTCTAAAGAGGTAGATGAAGAGGATTCTTATCTAAATAAATTAGGTGTACATAATTTTAGATACCCTATAAAAAACCTCCCTTTCTTTATTTTAGTAAATATCATGGATAAAATTTCCCATTGTTGCCTCATTGATGGTGGTTCGGGCCCAAGTGTGATGTCAAAGATTATTATGGAATAACTACGCTTGTATTGTACCAACGAAAATGCCATAAGCATGCTCTCCTATAATAGTCTACAACAAACAACCATAGGAAAGATTAAGGATGTAACCTTGGTTTTATGCGCTCATCTTGAGATAAGGACAACGCTCAACATTCAGGTAATCAATATGCCTATAAGAAATTACTCAATTGTCTTGGGGAGGGATTAGCAAGCCCTAACAGGTGGATACCTCTCACTCGATGGGACACATTTATTCGTTCTTCAGAATGGAAAGAATATCATAGTCCTTAGAGAAGGAAGGATTTCACCCTACATAGAGAATGTTCCACAATCTGGCGTAAAGTATATCGAAGAAGACCTAGGAGTGTATTCCATATTCGCTAAAGAGGAGGACATTCCTCTAGAAAGAATTGATTTATATGATGAATTGTGGCGTATGCACTTTGATGGTTCACATTCAAATGAGGGTAATGGGGTTGGTGTTATCTTGGTTTCCCCTGTAGGAAAGATTCATAATCTGTCATACAGGTTGGAGTTTTCTTTCTCAAACGATGTTGGTGAGTTCGAAGCTTTGTTGTTAGGAATTGAGAATGCCCTTAATATTGGTTGTGGTCACCTTTCAGTTTTCGGAGATTCTGAGATTATTGTAAACCTGATATGTAATACATACTCTCCTAGCAAGAAGCTGATGGAACAATATTCCAAATTGTTTGGGAACTTGTATTGAATATCCTATATTTTAACATCACTCATGTTAGGAAGGAGTTGAATTCTATAGATGATTGATTAGTTGTCTTTGTAGCCTCTCCTACTCATCATCTCTTGCCTCACTGGCCTGATTGCGCTTTTCAGTCTCTACATCGTTCATACATTTATGAGAATGAAGAACCCTGAAAGGTCATCCCTAACAATGGAAGCAGTTGTGTTTCCATTCAAAATGAACCTCTCAAGCTTGAGGAGATTATATCTATAGAAAATAACAAAATTCTTGAAGTCTTCACTCTCCTTGAGAGTTTATTTTCCTTGGGTGTTGGAGGAAACAAAGAAAAACAGGAAGAAAGATGAGGTCAGTCGGGTTATTTGGTGGTCTTAATTTTTTTTTTGCTTAGTTTAATGCGGATCTCCGTGGTTTTGATCCAGGTCTTGTTCAGCGTACTATGAAAACAGCTAGAAAAATATAGAAACTCATTAACTCTGCACTAAAAGAAACCTTTCGAAGGGAGTTGGGAGATTTACTTCGAACTGAAATGTTTTTTTCAACCCACCATGAAGGGGTTTCAAAGTGGGAACCTGCTTCGAAGATCCCTGATAATTTTAGGACCTGCACTAGTCTTTTAACTTTCAGGAAAGAAATTATAAGAAATCTTTTCCCTCCTCTCAATATGGAAATGTTTCAGCAACAGATTGTAGAGTTATACTTGGAGCCCTTACTTGATGGTTTCTTTGGTTACAATAAAATCAAGGTGGAAGGGGAAAATTATCACAAAACCACTTTCACTACTAATCACGATACTATGTATTACAATTGTCTTCCCTCTGTCTTATTTCATACAAGTATTGCCTTGAGAAAGCCTATACACACAAATGTCGACAAATTAGTCAGTCTCCATGCTTATCTTGATGACTTAATCGTATCTGTCAAAGGGTTGATAGCTACATCAGGACTTCAAGTGTCAGGCCATTTTAGGATTACTTTTGTCTTGGACACTAACTCATAAATTTTAAAGGGATTACAGAAACAATGGTTTTCCCACACCATTAGCAGTCCTCGTTTGAAATATTGTGAGGGGCCAGTGTGAAGATATTTTTCCAATGGTATTCTTCTGTATACTAGTAGTTTAACTCTGCTTCCCAATTTTGTGCTCTTTTCCCGCTTTACAACACTTTGATTTGTACTTCCTGAGTTGAATTATTTTTTTCTTTCTGAATGTCTCTATCTTTACTGCTGCTATTTTGATTTATGCATTGTTATTTTTGTTGGTTTTTTGGTCTTTATCATCTTTTAGAGTGCTTGAATTAGGATGTTGCATCATTTTTTCCACATTAACACTCCTGCAAGCATTGTTAGTCTATAACAATCAAGCTTACACGGTTTTTATGATGTCGTCTCTAAAGGACCCTTGGAAATTGGTATATTTTTATTTTTTTTACTCTTGTCATATAAAGAGTTGGTTTTTTCCCGCTTTTTCTTTCCATTTCTTCATCCATCGAGATATTAAGAGAAAATCCCTACATCCCCCATTTCAATCTGAGATCATATTACAGGCAAATGATTATGCATACAGTGGTAACACCCCTCACACCTAACATTTTTTAGGAGTTATTCCCAAATTCTCGGTCATATTTCATTAAATATGCTCACTTCCCCTTGTTGCATAATCATTCGAGTTACATATTCTTGAGATGACTATTCTTGGTCAATGAAACCATGAGTTTTGAGTTCTAATCTGTTGAAATAAAATTCCCCTCTAGAGTCACCGGTCTGTTGACGATTGAAAACGTCAACGTAGTTTCGCCTGCAAAGTGTTGCTAAGGCCTATTTTTATATAAGACTAAATAATGCTAGTAGGTGGGACCCCCTTGAATTTTTGAAGATCAGATCTGTTCATTTTCAATGTTATGATGATGTGCGACAAAGGTTTACATGGTTGATGATAATGTCGTTGTTATTGATATGAGTTGATCTTTCATGATGATATTCCTTCATGTGACTACAACCTTCTATTCATTAATGGAGATTGTTCCTACTACACCTGCATAACAACATATTAGTAAAGTTACATTAAGGGCAGTTTTAAATAAGGCAAGGTATTACAATGAGTACAAAGGAACCTAGTCCAGCAATACTACATGCATAACTAATTGTTGGTTATTGTTAACTTTAGTTACAAGGAAATGGCCATAAACATTGTTTGATTACACTTTTTTTGTATGCATATCGTGGAAATTTTTGTGGAACATTATTGGCAAGTGGTAATACATGGGTTATGTGTTGATTGATGCAACCGGTAGTTGATATGCATATGTTATACTCCTTGGTGGCTTATGGAAATAATGGCTTTGCAATTTTTTATGGTGATTATGCTATGTTTCGGTTAAATGTTGATCACTCTATTTGATGATGATGCTACACATGATCATTTAGATTGAGTAGTGGTCAAGGGATTTATTTGATTTATATCAGGAATGTAAACATGGGTGGAGCATTTGGCAAAGTGAATGCAATTGTTGAATTATTATGTAGACTTGGATTATTCTATGGTTTAAATGTGTTGATACTATCGATGCATTGGTTGATTAATGGTGTTAATGGAAGGCTCGTTGGCATGTAATGTAGAGTATATGAGATAGGGGTGGAGGTGACGTGCATCTAATGAACATCAAATTTACCCTTCCCATTGGCGGCCACCCTTATCGGACTATCGTTTGACCTGGTTGTTGTGTTCACGCTCCGGATTTTCAGCAGGGTAAAACCGCTCAGTCGCTTCTCGTCTTAAGGTTTTCGATTGACAGGTATATCTCTTTTGTCCATTCTTTACTTCACTCTAGTTATGAATTTTTTTTGGCTCAGTTGTATGGGTTTGTGTTGTCCTGAGTGTTGCAACTGTGTGTTTTCGGCCACCATATGGATGTTTTTTTTATGTTAGGGCACTTGTTGTGGCTTTGTATATTGGGCACGAGTTTCCATTTTGTAAAAAATGAACATTTTAGACAATCTTAGATATATATATAAACACACACACACACATTTCATGACACGTTTTTTATGAATATCATTGTTTCTAGATTTTATGTTGATGAATATATGAATTACAAAGTGTATGAATTTATGTGTATTAATCCCTTCATTTTTTTTCTAATTTGATTATAAATACTTGCATTACACATTAAGGAATATCTTATGGTGGAAAATATTGCTAAGTGCTCAATCCATAAATAATTAATGGTTCAGAAGTAACATTGCTTGCTAATCAACCATGTATCTCTACATCATCGATATATCATTGCTTTTGAAATATTTGCATGAATGTTGTGGATATCCATATTCTAACTCACAACCAACAATGCATGGACTACCTATTGAATTATCTCCATCTAATTCCAATGAAAATCTACACTCAAATAATGGTCACTTGAAAATGTTGTGATCTAAAAATGGCATATTACAATAATTTATTATAGAAATAAATTTTCTCATTTATCTTCTACATAATTGTAAATCACTTAACAATCTCAGCTCAATGTTATGTCAAATTAACCTCCATAAATAGTAATATAATTACTCAATTATGAACATTACATAAGCTAAAATTCAATTATGCAAGTACACAACATTTGGACCACCCAAACACTTCATATATATTTAGAATATGAAGTACATGCATTTACCAATATCTGATCAGGAGTTGTTATAAGTCGATCTCTTCAAACCCTAGTGATGGAAGCCATAATATAACATTAGCCAATAGCTCACTCCATTATAGTTCATCAACAGGGTATCTTACACAATGGTAAGTCCTTTTTGGAACCTACATTTGTATCCCACACTTGTACAAGATCAGCTCCCTCTATCTTCTCAATAAAAAACACATTAGGTAGCACTAGGGTTTTAAAATTCCACAAAACCCTAACTTCTTCTCTTACCAAAGATATATGATAAACATATTTCTTTTCTCCTGTAGGTATAAGTCCTATTATTCCTAGTCTCCCTAGGACAAAGGCTTGATCCTAGTATTCCCTTGGCATTCCTTTGAGAAGCATAGTTGTTAGTTTTTTAGTTGATTCAATCCATAATTTTACAATTTTCTTGGTCACACAGATTATTCCCCTCTTTCTATGCATGACATATATAAAATCATTTCATTTATGTGTAACCCTTCATAAATTCCAAAAATATGAATCAATGAATCATTAATAGACTCATCTTTTTTTATGTTAGGTAGTGGGTATATGTAAATTTTGTTAAACCCATCAATTATTCATAAAATTTATTAATTCTTCCAAGTTGTCCACTAAAATTATTGATTTTTATCAATATAATGAGAGAGTTCACATGGAAACTAGATCTTCGAATGGGTATCAGTTTCCACCTATGAATAAAGGTTTTGAGGTTACATTTCATGACGCACCATATAAAGTAATTCTATGCTAACGAAATTCCTCCGAGGATACTTGAAACCATTATTCTTTTCCCTTCACCATCCATGAGAGTTTATTTCAGACTCCTACTGAATTTTTGGTTTAGAGCACACAAGGAGACAAAGGACCCTCCCAAACCCAATCTCACAAACATGTTGATTCCATGCCATTTTCATGCCCTACCAAGTCATTCCATGGAATTCCATTTCCATACCATTTATTTTTCCATTCCATTTCCATGCCTTTCCAAGCCATGCCATGCCATGTGTAAAACCTCGATTTTAATCCCTTATTGCTAATCTTCTCTTGGTCACTTTTAAATTTTCAGCCAAACATTATGTTGTTATTTAATATTCAACACTCATATATTACTTGGATCCCTTTAACCCAACACATATATGACTAAATTACATATCCATACATGCTCACTTTTTAACCTCGGGTCTTTAACACCCGTTTACTTTACTGGGTCAAACTAATTCAATTTTAACTCTCTGAATCACTTTGAGTGTTGTCATAAACTCTTTGAGTGTTTTCATAAACTCCAAATCACTTGGCATCCACTTAGAGGTACCTTTCATTAGATGTATGGTTGTATAATTCTATATCTATTTTTCACATGATGCATCACTTTTAGACATATTCTATCCTCCTTTAGATTGATTGCTCCATCAATACTTCACCCTTGATGTTTCGACATTCTTACCATACTTCCACTACAACACCTTGATAATAGTAATGGAGGTGCCACCCCCAAAATTGTAGAATTGGTCCTTGAACATGATGCCCTTATCTCCAAGTATACACTTTATCTTTCTCTATTATAAGGATAACATTTTGACATGTCTATTCTTTTATAATAGTTCTTCCCACAATATACCGCTTCTATTTACATTAACTTCTTTTATATTGAATGGACCTCCACTGCCACATTCATAATACTTTAATCTCAAGCTATGATCCTATTGATCACTCTTATTAGCATACAAAGATTTCTTGTAGTGGATTCCCAAGCCTTCATAGTTTCACCCAAACTCATACCTTAACATTATTTATTCTTGGTTTTTGATCATATTATCAGGTATTCTTGACATAACACTATGTCTTCAAGTGCCTTTGCTCATCCTTGGTACTGAGTCCAAACTATTCCATATACTATGAAACCATTATTACATATGAACCTATGGCACATGTATTATCATGTATTGTACATTTCCTTCCTACTTATCATCCACATACGATATTCATAATTTCCTCAGGGATTATATCCCCAAACAAGTATTTCATTAGGGGTTATCTTATGTTTCCCTTCAAACCCAAATGTATGATATCGGCCTTCTTTGAAGAGGACTTGCAACCATCCACATGACCAGTTCCTTCAGCATAATCACACTTATGTTTCCTTCCTTTATGGAAACAATAAATAAGAAGTCATTATTTCCCAAATTCTATGATAGATATTATAATCCAACCTCCTTTTTTCCTCACTCCATTCTTGGTCAACAAACCTTTATCAAGGAAAATGTTTTCTTGTATACCCATTCACTGATTCTTGCGCATAAGAATTCATTTCCATATGGTTACCATCAACCTATGGATGTCCAACTGACAGATAAATATATAAATCTGGAAACATATACACACCTTTCCCCTTAATATCCCCAGAAACCTTCTTTCTGGTAGCCTATGGATTTTACCACTCAATTCACGTTTCTATGTGGATGTCTAGACTCCTTTATCCAATATATTTCCAGCAGGTTCATATTAGCCTTAATACAATAGTTTTGTGACTGATTTTTGGCCTATCCAGGTCTAGTGTTTTAAATGGATCTTGATACCACTTGTAACATACCCAACCCCCTAAGTACCCTTTTAAGGAATGGGGTGTTAAACTTTTTATTTTCCTAAACCTCCTAGAATCCATTTAAAAACAACACCATTGTCGTCTTCTTGCCAATATCTTTCCAATGATTGTAAATTTTTCACAAACTAAAGATCTAGTTCAAAAGGTGTATCCCTTTGAAAATTTTGTACCTTATTGGAAAAACACCTCTGTATTGCCACGTGGCACACATGTGGCTCCATGTCACCCATGAAAAATGGCATGGAACTGACAAGTAAAAAAATATAACCTCTCGGTGTAGACATGGATTATGGAGTGGCGCTTGCCACCTATCCAACGAGCCCTCATCTTAATGACCTTCAGTCTTTCTCCATGCTCAATGCAGAGCTCCCCATCCTCCAAAGATTTAGTCTCACTAGATGATGACACATGTCCACCAGTCATTAGGACTAAGGGACCTGGGGATCTTGGGAAATCGACCTAAGTGGTTTTGAGCCTTTTTTGTTTAGAAAATCCACAAAACTCCCAATATGGGATGGGTTGGAGCCCCAAGGAACGTGGCCCTATGATGACAGGTCACTTGTTATGACATACGGCCCCGCCATGTTTTTCCACACTGGAATGACACGTGGAACATTTCCCTCCCTCTCTCTCTCCCACCCTCCATATATCTCTCTCCCACC
>JZKD02S0110708.1:294966-309029 GCA_000966675.3 Picea glauca | reverse complement strand
ACGTGGCGTATGTGTGTTGATTTCAGGGCTTTGAACAAAATTACAGTTAAAAATCGTTATCCTCTTCCGAGAATTGATGATTTGCTTGATCAATTAAAAGATGCCAAATATTTCAAAAATTTATATTTAAGGAGTGGTTATCATCAGATCAGGATTGCTGAGGGAGACACATGGAAGACAGCTTTTAAGACTACGTGTTATCTCTGAAATTTCTTCTGCACATGGTTACAAGAACTCAGCATCGTCAAATAGTAATGAAGTCATTCATGGACTTAAATTAATACCACAACATTCAAAAAGGTCAAAAACTATACAAAGTTGTGAAAAATTGAAGAGCGCTTTACAGGATTTGGGCCTGCGCGCACATGCGCGGAACAGGAATGTAGAAAGTGTGCAATACGCGCACGATGCGCGCCTGTTAGCGCAAAAATCCGCACACCTACTAAATGGTGCATTTATGAATGTGGTCATCCTCCCAACCACTTATGGTTCATCTCCCAAGCCGATTTGACCTCCAAATCTGGGCTGGACCCTAATGGTGGGCTGGTCAAAGACCTAATAGTGCCCTAAATGGCCTCTTTTCACACTACAAAGGAGTTACAAAATAACCCAATGCAATGCTATAAAAATCCATGAATGCACCTCATTTTCTCAAGGAATTTCAAGTAATGTTATGCTACCTAGATTGTTTTAAGGACTCCATCCTTGACAAGAACACATTGGCACCATTTCATTGAGCAATCCACCTCTCCATTGAGTGGATTTGCAAGGAGTTATTTCACCAGCATTTTCATTTTTCTTGTTGTAAGGAGAGCAAGCTTGTGAGGGTCCAAAAGCATTCCCTTGGAGGAAGAAGGGACTCATAGTCCCCTTTCTTCTTGGTGCTTTGATTTCATCAATAGATCAGCCTAAAAACATTGGTGACATGGGTATTTTTGTTTTTTTTATCTCTATGTCCCTATGCTTATGATTTTGGTTTGTATTAGTTTAATTCTTGCTTATAGTTTTGTTTTTCTTTCTCTAACTCTTTCCTCTACAGCTGTCATGCTCAGCAAGACCCAACTGGGCATGCAAGCACCTCTTATTTTCTCACCAAGGTGACGAAAAAGGTGCAACAGATTGGCGACTCCACTGGGGAAAAGGTATCAAATTCCTCCCTCATTTGGGTTTATTTTTCTATTCTTTTAGTTTGATTAACTTACAAGTGCACAAACCGGCCTAGGCCGACCTACCAACCATTCAATTCAAAGGAGAATTGAGAGAAATCCATCTGGATTTTTCTTTCTCGGCCATTTGTCACAAGTGTGTGGGTATTCTACCCCACAGACGCACATCGTGCACGCATGCACTTAAGTTATAGCCTTTCTCTGTGCGCATGTGCTTTCAGACCTATCTCTGTTTGCGCGTCGGTGCTCTGTGCGCTTCTGTCTGCACTAGGGGCTGCACATCTAAGAAAAATTTCACATTGTAAGTTGTTGGGATGTGGGGAAGTCTATTTTCCTTCTTAAAATTGATGTCAAGCATGATCTAAAAACTACACCACACTTAGTCCCCTCATCATATAAAGGGGTTAGTCAAGCACACATAGGCACTTAGGAGGATAAAAATCAATTTCCCTTATTTTCTTTTTTCCACATGGATGGCTAGTTTTGACTTACAATCTAAGGTGAAAATCATTTTTAATCACATCTTACTTACATTGGGAATAGAAGTTGAATTACAATCGCTTAGTATGCTCTTCTCTCATGCCTTCAAGCGACCTTGAGAATCAGAAAAAGGTTGTGAAAGCAATTTCATCTCCCTTAACAAAGTTTAAAACTTTTAGGAGAGGACAATGACCCTTCTTGGGACCCCTCTTAGTTTTCTTTTTCAAACACATATTAAACATTGTAACGGGCCCATACATGCCCACATGCTACAAAGATAGGATAGTGTTTGGAATTTTTCTTTCTTAGATCAAAACACTAGGAAAGTTTAAAGGTTTGTAATGGGCCCATACATGCCCACATATTCAATCTAGGATAGTTTCAAGCTTTTTCTAGATTACATCACAATAGGGAGTTAAAGGATAGTAACGGACCCACATGTCCACATGCTAGCTTCCTAGGGATTTTGAATTACACAAGGTTGTACCAAAGGCACTTAGTTAATTAGGTAATCAAATTCTTGTAAGGACCAAGCGAAGTCCACATGCAGCAAGGTGACATCTAATTCACTAAAATTTGGCACACTTTCACTCACACACAAAAGTCACTCATCACTCACATAGCCTCTTCTTGAAACATGGAGGTCTAAGTAAGTTTCCTCCAAAGAGATTCTGAAAATACCCCATCTTTTCTTGACAAGACTATCCACTCCCATTTTTAATCAACGAGGTTGGTTTACAATCCCAACCTCACAAAACAACTACATCTAAAATATTTCTAAAAACTCACTAAGTTTTCCTCCACAGGAGGTGCCAAAAGAAATTTTTTAGTCTAGGTAGGATTTCAGGGATAGGCATCCAAATAATTCCCCGTTATCTGGTTCTCACATTGTCAAAACATAGAGGTTGTCAAATAGGGAACTAAAAATCCTCCATGTCAAGTGTTCCAATCACCATAAGGTAGGGAGATACCCATGATAGTTTGAAGGCCGAGGTCCGGTTGTTCTATGCGTTCCCCCTTGAGGCACCCACCTCTTGGACGGGATCCAGCTCATGACCCATTTCTTAGGCCGAAAATCTAAATGTTGCACTTTGACCGAGGTACCTAGTGACGAACTTTAGGACATCTACCCAGGTGGCAATTGTGGGCTGCAATTGCACCTTGATTGGATTTTGTGTGTCTATTGGGAAATATCGCCAGATCTTTCGGGATATGCCCCCTTTACCCCTCATTATAACCAGTTATTTCATCCTTCACTAGTTGCTCTTCCGGTGACTTCAGACTCCACTGTTGAGTACTATTGGAAGGTCCAGTGTTATTTGAGAGGAAGGACGTTACGTCTTCTAGGACACGAGCATTTTCTTTCTTTTGATTCCCCCACGCGGATAAAACCCACTTACCCACATGTATGCTTCTTTCTCATTTTATGTATGATGAACATCTGATTACAGTTTGATTTGGATATATATATTGTGTAAACATTCAATGCAAAAGCCTCTTGTTTCTGTATTTCTCTCACCACTTGTCGCACATATTCACACAGCTAGTCTGACATCATAGGGGAACCACAGAACCCCCGTCATTCACGATGCTTGCTCAACCTCCCTCCTATTTTAGGGGGAGTATCTGGTCATGCCCGCTCATCGGCACTTCCTTCACACACTCCTGTGAGTGCTACTATCTTAGGATCAGCTTTGCTTGGTTCTACATTACTTGGGTCAACTTCCCAAGGTCATCCGTCCACTCACTCTCCTTCACACGGAAGTGGGAGACCCACTTCCTCTCAAGGAGGGAGCACCAACCCACCTATTCCCCATCAAGGGTTAGGTTCACAACACACTATGGTCAGAGCTAACCCTCCCCCCCCACTACAGATGCCATATTTGGCCTCTCTCAACATACCGGATCTCACCAAACTTACCAATGATCCTATATTGCATGATCCCACATGGCCTGCAATTCCAACAAAGCTACCTTCAAACATACCAAAGTTTGAAGGAAAGGCAGGCAATGATCCTGCCAACCATGTCATGATCTTTCATCTTTGGTGCTCTTCCAATAGCATTATGGATGACTCCATCAGACTACGATTATTTCAACGCACACTCAATGGTCCATCGGCTAAATGGTATGTCAAGGAAAAATCAGGGTCCCATGTGACCTTTGAGTCATTGGCCAAAGCATTATTGACCTTCTTCCAATTACCCATCCGCCACGACAATGGTCTAGAACTACTGTCTAACTTCAAACAAACCTCAGCCACACACATCGCTAACCACATTCATGAGTGGCGTAGGCGACGTAGTTTGTGTAAACGAGAAACCACCAAGCAACAGTGTCTCAACTGGTTTCTTAGATCACTTGTCTCTCTCCTCGGTAAGGATGTAGCTTCCACCTTCCCTCAATCACAAGAGGAAGCCATCAGCAAGGCCCAACAGTATGACCTCATCTATGCATAGTCAGGGTACTTATACACGGTACTTACTGATCTTCCAAAACCTATGCCATCTGGCCAAGAAAAACCCGGGATGTATCACTCAGCAGACGGACTAATAGGTGCCACCACGCACCATGGTCCACAACCCCAACCACCACTGATGTATGGAACACCTCAATACCTGTCGGCATACGGGGGAACTTTTTATTACCCCCCACCCCCTTATCAATGGCCATACCCTGTTGCTATACCTCCACCCATTAGTGGACCACCACTGACACCTCCCATACATCCACCTATTCCCACAAACAGTGGTACTCCCTCAACATCAGCTTATAGTACTAGTGAAAACAATACGCCTTCCTATGTACCTTATGGATCGGTACCACCACAAAATCCATACTTCCCGTTTACTGGTGCTACAGAACCCATGGCTCCCCCACATCCTCATGTGGGGGTAAATTTTGTTCAACCCTCTGCTGCTCAACAATACCAAAATTTTGAACAGTTGAACACAGCCAATCCAACCCATCCATCGAACAATGCCAAGAAGAAAGGACAGAACAGGAATAACAACAACCTAGGTCAAGGCAGGAATCAACCCCCACAACACCAACCCACTGGGGGCAACCAAAACCCCCAAGGGGGCAATAATAAACGCCAAGGGAGAAATAATGTTAAAACCATCTTCCCTTTTGCCCTTTGTGGTGAGTTTAATCATTACACTCACCACTTCCCCCAGATCGCTGATTTCAAATGGTTGAAAGACTCTGGCAGTCTTCCCCATTCTCCTGCACAACCTGCCCCTCAGTAGGTACCACAAAAATATGTGCAACAACCCCCTCCCGCCATACTGCAAAATCCTATTCCCCATCAAGGTGTGATAAACACCCAACGGGACACACAACATCCCCCACCTCAAGGGGGACAATACCACAACCCCAACAATCTGGCAGAGCGTACAATTCTCCTCACTAGTGAGGAAGAAATCCTTCTGCAAACGCGTAATCGTCAGTATCATGCACCCGCTGAGTCTACTCCACTCTCTCCAGAAACAAACCCTGCACCAACGGGACCCCTGTTTATGATCCCTTGCCCTTCCGCCGAACCACCACTTTGTATCCCATGCATCCCATTGCGCAGGAATGTCCACAACCCACAGGCTAGGGAAACTCATAACTATAGCTTGGTAGACGACTTAGCGCAATCCCCGGCTGCCATGTCAGTCTTGGAAGTCCTCTAGACTTGTCCTACATAGTGGAAATCACTACTTTCCACCTTGGGGGCAGTCAATCCTGCGGATACTCGACTCATCACCTTTCATCTTGACAGTAGAGAACCTCGTCTTCTTGCCTTGATCACTTTTCAAATAACAGTAAAAATACTGAACATCACAGTTCATCGATGTATCATCGATGAAGGTGTATCCACATGCATTATGTCCAAAACAGTATGGCAGAAACTTGGTTCCCCAGAACTCATACCCTCTGCCATCACATTACAAGCCTATGACGAACGACCATCCTCTCCTAAAGGGCTCTTCCAAAACGTCCCCGTTGAACTCGGAGGTAATACTATCCTCATTGAAATCAAAGTTATCGACACCCCGCTCGATTATAATATCCTGTTCGTCCGTAGCTACATGTACGCTATGAAGGCAGTGGCATATTTCATATTTTGGACCATGATGTTCCCCCACAATGGGAAGATCGTGACCATTGACCAAGCCTCACATTATAAGCCTAACCCCTCTACCAACCTCGATAACATTCTTCCCCTCATCCACAAAAACCAAGACGCATATCCACTCGTAGAGATGGGCCCTGGGATTTTCAAAGATCCATACTTATTAGGGACGTACCATGGAGCACCACCACTCCTTCATCTTGCTAATCAAGTATGCGTCATCTCATCTAACGGAACTCACACAGAAGATGCTCTTCCTCCTCAGGAGGCTTTAGTCATTCCTGACGTCCCAATAGTCACAGAACCACTCCCGCTGGAGCCTCCTGCGCACTCGTCGACCCCAACAGTCCACGAATCCACATCCCCTCAGGGGCATAGTCCCGTTTGGGAAACAGTTCCCCAACCCCTCACTCAAATTCCCTTCTTTTACCCTCCACTAGGTATCGAAGATTTTTAGGTAGCCGCAACGCTCACACTACCTAATATGGTGTTAGCAATCCCAGTCTGGTATTTACACCCACCAGAGATGGTCCCTTGACCATCCCTTCCCCCACAAGAAGGCCTCCCCATGACGATTCCCATCCTTACCCCCACTACCCCCCCACTCACTAACCTCCCGGCTACAGCTGGGGGCAGGAGAAAGGAGAAAGAGCCCACTGCTCCACTTCCTCCACACATCCCACCAACTTGTGCACTATGTGAGAAAGAGGGCCATCAAACCAACAATTGTCCATCACTACCTGAATTACGGAATTTGATCCCCCTCAATCAAACTCCCACAACACCCGCCACTACGGCTAGTCCCACCACTATCACCCACCCTTCCAGTAGTAAAGGTTTGAGGACCAAATATGCTTGTGCTATATGTTCAGATTATGGCCATTACACTCATCATTTCCTAGCACTACTATGCTTTCAGCAGACATTAGCGGCTGTGTGCCAGAACTTCTAGAAAAACCCCAGTCCTGCTAAGTCCTCGCCAACAAATATCACTGACATCCGCTATGTCACCACTTCAGTCAACGAACGTATGAGATGCCCTTGCTCTCTCTGCGATTCATTAGCTCATTTTACATACCAGTTTCCTATGAACCTTACATATAGGAAACGTCAATTGGCCCTGCTTCACCAACCCGCAGAGGCAATAATTGACATTACCTCGTCACTAGAGGATCTTCAAGTCATTTCTCCCGAGCCCGAGGCACTCCCAATGCCTCCATGGTTCTTCAATGACGTCTCTGAGGACTTACCCCGTAACCCCCCCAACTCTCCTGATCCTCCCCCTATGGACACTCTCCACCCAACCACCACAGGTACCCCTCAGTACTTCAATATATGGTTTATGTCGAGTGAACCCTCACCATCTCCTAGCATTGCTCCCTCTGCTTCTCCAGCTAGGGGCAACCACACTGTCATTGAGATCACTCCTCAGGACCCCTTGTATTCCCAACATTTCCACTATGAAGAGGAAATACTTGAAGATTTAAATCACCCGGACTCTCCCTGGGATGCGCTACATCACCGTGCACTCTTCTCACCACAGGAAGCCCTCATGCCTCCTAACCTAAACCCCATTTACACAATCGAAACCAAAGATTTTATCCCCTCCGGGCCTATAGATTGGTTCAACAATCCCATTCCAGCCCCTGATGCTTTTGAAGAAGGTAATATGGCCAACATTTCCCCCACCATCAAAATTGACATTTCCATTAAACATGGCATCGTCGAAGAAGTCACCATTGGAGCTGCTTGCACTCCTCAGGAAATTGTTGCATATAAAGCCCTCTTCCAGGAATATAGCGATATTTTCGCCTGGTCATACACAGAAATTCCTGGCCTCGATCCCTCTATTGTCGAATATCGCATTGACACCTGGCCCAACATCACACCCATTCACCAGAAATAGCAACCGCTACACCCATCCAAAGCCGCGGCTATCAAATCTGAAATTGACAAATTACGTGCAACGAGGTTTATTTACCCCATCGCTTACACTTCCTGGGTTTCCAACCTTGTACCCGTTGAAAAAAAACAGGGTACCATCCATGTTTTCACTGACTTTCATGATCTCAATAATGCATGTCCCAAAGACAACTTTCCAACGCCTTTCATCGATCAAATTATCGATGACTGCACTGGCCACGAGGCTCTCTCCTTTATGGACGGATTTTCTGGCTATAACCAAATACAAATCCACCTAGCCAATCAATATAAAACCGCATTCATTACCCACTGGGGTACCTTTGCATATCATGTCATGCCTTTCGGCTTAAAGAACGTCGGCGCAACTTTCCAGCAGGCGATGACATACATCTTCCACGATCTGGCTAAAATCATCCTCGCCTACTTGGACGACCTCATAGCTCGATCCAAGAAACGCACCCAGCATCTAGATGATTTACGAATCATTTTTCAATGGTGTCATCAATACAACATCCACTTGAATCCTCTCAAGTGTGTGTTCTGTGTCACCGCAGGGTGCCTCCTTGGTTTTATCGTTTCCCAAAGCGGTATTACCGTGGACCCCCTCAAAGTCCAAGCTATCACTGAAATTCCACCTCCCCGAAATTTACGGCAACTTCAGAGTCTATAGGGAAAAGCTAACTTTCTAAGACGCTTTGTCCCATATTACGCCATACGTGCACATGGTTTCCTTCGCTTACTACGTCATGACATCCCATTTCACTGGGACGACCATACCCAACAGTCATTTGACGACCTTAAAACAACTCTTTCGAATGCACCTTTAATCAGTGCACCTGACTACAATCGCGACTATATCCTCTACGTATCAGCATCAACTGTATCAGTAGCTGGCATCCTTGTCCAGCTCGGAGATGAAAACCGTGAACATGTCATTTATTACGTTATTAAAAACCTCTCAGGGCCACCCTTGAAGTATAAACATGAAGATAAACTTTCTCTTGCAGTTGTCCTCGTAGTCCAGAAACTGCGCCATTACATTTTGCTTCGCACCACAAAGGTCGTCGCAGATTCCAACCCTATGCAGTACTTGCTCAGCCGTCGGCAAGTTAACGGTAAATTCGCTCGATGGATCGTGATCCTTCAGGAGTACGACCTTGAATTCTCAACACCTAAGAGTAAGAAGACCCTCATTCTCGCCGTACTTGTCATGGCCCTTCCCTCTAACACCACCAGCGCCCCCGTCAACACCAACTTTCCAGACGAACATCTCTTTTACATCACTTCGGATGATCCTTGGTATGGCGACCTTCTCGTCTACCTACGAACTCAAAAGTTTGGTAACCACCTTTCACGAGATGATCCTCGACATATTCTCCATCAGGCCCCCCGCTATCTCCTCATCGAAGACATCCTATACTGGCGGGGCGTTGACGCCATTCTTCGTCGATGCCTAACTATTGACGAGGCCGACAGAGTCTTAAACGGCTGCCACAAAGGCGCATGTGGAGGCCATATTTTAGGTATATCCACTGCTCAAAATATTATCCGAGCTAGTTACTTTTGGCCTACCTTGTTTCATGATTGCATTCATGCCGTGAAAGGATGTGAGCAATGTCAACTCTATGCCAACAAAGCCTGAGCTCCACCTACTCTTCTTCACCCTATCATTACTGCCGGCCCTTTTTGTAAATGGGGCATCGACTTTATGACTTGTAATCCCCCCTCCAGCAATGGTCACAAATACATTGTTGTCAGTGTTGATTACTTCACCAAATGGGTCGAAGCTATGCCCACTTTCAACAACACCGCTGACACTGCAACACGTTTTTTCTTTAACCACGTCATATCCCATTTTGGAGTACCACTCCAACTTGTTTCCGACCATGGAAAACACTTCGAGAATGAGATCTTCATCGAACTCTCATCTCGGTTAGGCTTCTTTCACGAGTTTTCCTCACCATATTACCCTCAGTCAAATGGATAGGTCGAGGTAGTAAACAAAGTCCTCAAGACCATGTTACAGCGCACGGTTAATAAACATAAAACCAATTGGCATCATATGTTATTTTCTGCGCTATGGGCTTATCGAACGGTAGTGAAGACCGCTACTAGTTTCACGCCATTCCATTTAGTCCATGGGGTCGAGGCAACTCTTCCCATCGAGTGTGAAATTCCCACCTTACGCACCGCAATTGAGCTATTACCTGATACTGCTCCAATGGAGCAGCGCTTGCTGAACTTGGAGTCTCTGGATGAATATTGTTATTCTTCCTTACAGAACAACGAGGCAGCTAAAAAATGATCTAAAGCTACCTTTGATCACCATGTCAACCTTCGCTCGTTCCGCGAAGGCGACCTCATCCTAGCTTATGATATCGCTCATGATACCTTTGGCCACGGAAAATTCAAATCACTTTGGCATGGCCCTTACATTATCCAACATTTCCTCACTAAAGGCGCATATATCCTGGCCTCTCCCGACGGCCTCTCTCTCAAAGAACCTGTCAACGGGTTGTATCTCAAGAAATTTTACGCTTAAAACTAGTCATTCTACTTTAGTTTTTTTTTTGTTTTTTTTTTTTGTTTTTTAGTATTTTTAATATTTTTTCTCCTACCCTCACGTTTAAACTATCCCTTTTTCTATTGACAGATGCTTCCTCCACCATCCTACCACATTGGTTACGCCGACGGCGCCAGCCGTTGGACGCAAAATCTCGCTTCGGCTGCTTGGGCTCTCTACACCCCCTCACATGACATGCTACATTCAAGAGGCATATGTTTGGGGCCAACAACCAACAACCAAGCCGAATACACTGCAGTCATTGGCCTCCTGGCCGACGCCCAGCATCTTCCTCGACTCTCAACTAGTCATTCTCCAGCTCAACAATGCATACCGTGTACGCGATCCGTGCATCTTTCGCAAATACCTGCAGGTTAGGCTTTTATCTCGACATTTTGATTCCATTACATTTACACATATTCCAAGACAATTGAATCAAACAACATATCAAATAGCTAACATGGTGTTAGATTGGCATATATCACATCAAGCTACACATACATAAACATCTCACAAAACCTGTCACAGCATATATATCGAATAGACATCATCAAAATCATCAGAAAAAAACACATGTAGACACCAGATGCATCTCAAAATATGTATACTCATGTATATATAAAATCCCATCAGGCCATCCGAATGTTTACATACAAAAATACATGTATCCGCAGGCCAATACAGCACCTCGGTACAAAAAATGGGCTCACCAGCCTATATACAACAAAAGAGAAGATATACATCATGCACCACTCATGGTGCCTCTATCACCCCACTAAACTGATCCTCACAGATCCTCAATCGGCTGCCTCGTCCTCCCCGAATCTACCAATCTCCTCTAAAAAATGCTGGTCCAATCACTATTGCAACAGGTACAAATGAGGTGGCAATGTATATAGGCCTTTTGCCAAACTTCCACTCACCATTCCGGGAGCCCAAGGTGTCCATTTTGCAAACCGTCTTCAACCACGAGATCACCATCCCATCACCTACATCACAGCAGTCCTTGGGTCGCTTTTAATCCGGAGCCCCTGGGGCACCTTTTTTCATATCATGGTTAGGTACGCACGTGCATAGCCACATTTATCAAATACATGCTCATATCTTTGATTCTCTTCAGATGTTGTTCACTTTGGGTATTTGGTTTTCATGTGTGCAGGTACTTGATCATCATCCATCGACACAACCCCTTGAGGTATATACTCAGCCCTGGCATGTAGTCTTTCCTGTTGTATCACATTTACATGTCCAGTCACACCCTCTGATATTGGCCTCTAGGATCCCCATTCCCGGCTCTGCAGTACCCATGCCTCCATTTGCACCTTCAGTATTGTTACCCAGTAGCATTCTTACCCACATGAGTTGTCCCATTYATAGCACCTTTTGGCACTTTTGACACTCATGTTGTTCTTCATTACCCTTTAGGGATGGGAGTCCCGATAGTCTTTCATCATGTCGCGAATCAACCACATACTCCTTCTCCTCATTTTGCTAGCTTTCCCACATGGACTCCCAGATTATCTCTTTRCGATTATATTTTTAACTGCACCACCGCAACATCATGAGCCCTTCATTTCATCCACAATCAGTTGGCCCATCTGTGAACCTACCTTCATTTCACCTACCTCATACAGAAACTCACCAATGGGGCCCCACCCTTCATCAGTCTTCCAAGCACATTATGCCCTACATGGGCCACCCATATCACACTGGGGCACCCGTTTCTGTATCTGTACATTTCTCCCCAATTATTCGTTATTTATTGTACAAACACCTTTATTTCCATTCATTACATTCTCTTTTCTGTCATCACCTTTGGCGACTTGCTTCCTTTTGGCCACACGCAACCCATGTCACCCTTGGTTGGAGCATTACTTATCATCTACCCTTGCCGACATCGTCCATCTCTTCAGAGTACCCCACATGTCACTTACCTATACCCTCTGAATTTGTTCACTTTGTCCCACCTCTGGCACAACTTATCACCAGTTTTGTCGTCTCCCTGACACTCGACCTTGTTACACGGTTGTGGCCACTCTTTATCTCATACATCCTCCAACCAAGGGCAATCTTGAGTCTTCCCACTTCTTGACTTCGTCCATGTACCTCTGCCACTTCCTCATCTCAGTAGATTCCATGAAGCCCTTTACTTCTGGGAGTCACGTTCCCCTTTTTGTCGACATCAACATCATTTTCCGGAAGGGCGACAGTATCTTGATTCTCATTCTCCATTCAATGAGAGATCTTGGACGACACAGGGTGAAACACCATTTCTCCCTGCTGTCATTGGCCCCCATCACATTCAACGCCAACACCTTCTCATGTTATGGTGGGTCTTACTTTGTGACTATTGTAGTTATTTCTATCATTTGCCAAAGACCTTTGAACTGGGTATGGCCATCAATGCCCACATCATCGTCGATACTTATTACTGCGATCATTGCCTATTATTCAGAGTATGTTCCTTTGCAGAATTTTCTTCTGCCTTTGTCATCACCTCCCCCGAGGGTGCTTCAGTTGTCTACACCAACACTTCAGTCATATTTTTCAGAGTTACATAACATGAGCATGGGGCATGCCCGCCTCGTTTGTATACAGTTTTCTATTTTGCACACCTCATAGAATGTTGGGTCCTACCGGTTCCTTTTTTCTCCAACGGATCGCTCTCAACGATCCCACTAGTGCTCTATCTTACAGCAACATTCTCAGTAGAAGAAACATTGATGGATTTTGGCTATACATATTCTCCTAACCTCATCCATCAGGGGGCATCTGTTATCACTGAAATTTCGTCCGCACATGGTTACAAGAACTCAGCATCATCAAACAGTAATGAAGTCATTCATGGACTTGAATTAATACCACAACATTCAAAAAGGTCAAAAACTATACAAAGTAGTGAAAAATTGAAGAGCGCTTTACAGGAGTTGGGCACGCACGCACATGCACAGAACAGGAACGTAGAAAGTGCGCATATGCGCATGATGCGCGTCTGTTAGCGCAAAAAGTCGCACACCTTCTAAACGACGCATTTATAAATGTGGTCGGCCTCCCAACCACTTATGGTTCATCTCCTAAGTCGATTTGACCTCCAAATCTAGGCTGGATCCGAATGGTGGGTTGGTCAAAGAGCTCATAATGCCCTAAATGGCCTCTTTTCACACTACAAAGGAGTTACACAATAACCCAATGCAATGCTATAAAAAGCCATGAATGAACCTCATTTTCTCAAGGAATTTTAAGTAATTTTATGCTTCCTAGATTGTTTTAAGGACTCCATCCTTGACAAGAACACATTGGCACCATTTCATTGAGAAATCCACCTCTCCATTGAGTGTATTTGCAAGGAGTTCTTTCACCACCATTTTCATTTTTCTTGTTGTAAGGAGAGCAAGCTTGTGAGGGTCCAAGAGCCTTCCCTTGGAGGAAGAAGGGACTCATAGTACCCTTTCTTCTTGGTGCTTTGATTTCATAAATAGATCAGCCTAAAAACATTGGTGACATGAGTCTTTTTGTTTTTGTTATCTCTATTCCCCTATGCTTATGATTTTGGTTTGTATTAGTTTAATTCTTGCTTATAGTTTTGTTTTTCTTTCTCTAATTCTTTCCTCTATAGCTATCATGCTCAAAAAGACCCAACTGGGCATGCAAGCACCTCTTATTTTCTCACCAAGGTGACGAAAAAGGTGCAACACTAAGAAAGGTTTGTTTGAATGGATGGTAATGCCTTTTGGACTTTGCAATGCACCTGCTACTTTCATGAGAGTTATGAACGATGTCTTAAGGCCTTTTCTGGATGATTGTGTTA